>BQKZ01002980.1:45207-63371 GCA_036244855.1 Temnopleurus reevesii | reverse complement strand
AAAAATGAAATACAAGCGGGTCCCCCTTTCATACGTAAGGATATATGAAGGCGATCAATTTTCCCGCACGGAATGGCTGCTCGATTCCTTCTCTAAACGTTTTGTGGACAATTAAATCAATTTGTTATAATCATAAAATTGTTTGCCTAATTTTTCAGATTATAAATATAAACCATGTTTATATTTGTATAGTTTCATCTTTTATAAACTTAGCCTTCATATCAGAACAGATATCCTAAACTCAATATATTGAGTTCCTCAATATTTTCTAATTCTGATTACTCAATTCTTATAAAATATAGGCTATCAAATCCGAAAATCATATGTAAAGTTTTCTTCAAACAAAAACTACACTGTTTTTTTTTTTTAATATTTGGAAATCTGCTTTAAATCAATATTGTCGTTTGAACATGTTAAAAACTAAGTTATCATGCTTATCGATTTTTTTCTCAAATAGTTACCTGATATATTTTTTAAACATAGCTTAATAAAGTCCTGTTCCCAGCAAAGCTAATTGTCAAAATATAATCAAAACAAACAGGATAAATGCGCAAAACTTCAGCTTGCGACGTACTGCGCATATCGTATCAGTGGATTTTCAAAAAAATTACCCATGGAATTATTTTTTTCTATTCAATTTCTGGACATAAACCATGATAAAAATTGATTTCCCATTCATTTCACCGAGTATGACATAATTGCATCTAGAAAGGATCAAGTTTACAAATGATCAATGTGACTAATAATGCCTGATGGTTGGTGATCATAATGTTGCACATGACTGAACACAATATAAACACAAAATTGTGAAATCATCATGCAAATTCACACATTTTCTTGAATTGTGTATCAAGTGTGTCAATGTGTATGATATTCGCAGTACTTTTAAATCTACTCTCACGATAAAAATTGATCCTTTCTACATAGGGGGTATCAACTTACAATTTTTAGCCATGGCGGTGTTGACTTTATCTGTTTATTGATAAATAAAACGAATGTTTTTAAAAGCGCTAAATAACCAACACCTTTGAATGTTTAGCAGATCATCACACAGTAACATCGCAAATAAATTACAATCTAAAAACGTTATAAGAAACAAAATTATAAACATTAAAATAACATGGTTTATTTTAAAGGACTCGGACAGAAGAAAATATATTTATACAAACATCATGAGCAACATTCCATCAAATCCGTATAAAGATAAAAGCACGCAAAAGATATTCATCAGAAAGATATTATGGATATCGTATTTTTGGACATAATCAAAGCTTTTGAGTGTCTATAAAGTGATCATGACGTCTGATAGGTTGCAAATGTGTCTGGTAATATTTATTTTGTTCATCATAAAATTGTTATGACATTTCACACCACTTTCTTACGATGAGTACAATTTCCCCCAAATTTTTGGTTCCATTTATGCTTCTGGTAACAAGAAAAAGAAAAGAAATGACTGCACTTGCTTTAAAGAAACACGCTATAAATTACCTTCAGGGCCCTATCCACAACCGTTGGTTAAAACTTGTCCAATTCGTGTGATTTTGTTTAACAAATCATTTTGGCCACATTCTGCTCAGGATGGACCTTGCTTGTTAAAAGGCGAGTCTACCCCAAAATAACATTTCTTCAACATGGAGCAGAAAAATTAGATGAACAGAACAAAAAAAGTTGGAGAAAAATTTGACAAATTATAAGAAAGTTATGAATGTTTATATATTTAGACAAATTGGCAACTGATGACGTCATAGGTGCACAACTGACCATTTATTACATTCATACCAATGTCATAAAATGTTACTATTTCCCCAAAAATATGATGTCCTCAAAATTTAACCGTAGGATATCTTTATGATAGATATGTAGACTATTTGCATGTTTACATTCATACAAACTTTGCAACTTTCTGTAAAAATGATGATTTTTCCACCATATTTATAATGATAACTCTGGTTAGTTGTGCACCCATGATGTCATCAAATTAGCAACATCTCTGGAAATTTCCATTGATTTGCCCATTTTATCAAATTTTTGAAAATTCATAACTTTTATATTACTTGTCCGATTTTCTTTAAACTTTCTTTGTTTTACTCACCAATTTATTCTTCTTCTGCTTAAAATTTTTTTTATTATTTTGGGGTAGACTCTTCTTTTAAATATTTCATTACGTATTTATGAAGCAAATATGTTCTTGTCTGGCCCCAAAACATTAAATCGGCGTAAAGGCTCTCCCCAAATTTGCATCGTTAAACTGCATCATGTATTCATATACGGTCATTATTTTAGCATGTGAAAAATAACATCTACTCCAATCATCAATTACTTAGGATCACTTTCTTGTATTGTATCATTAATACATTGAAGAGCGGTATCCATAAAGACTTAATGACAAAAAAGACACCGTCGCACAAAAGTACCACTAATCTACATTGAAGAGCGTTTCGATTTAAAGCGTTACACCAATTATACACCATCTGAAAGAGGGAATAGAGTGTAAATTAAAGGACCCTCCTACGCATTGCCGTGATTAATGGCTATCAATGTGGCAAGTATTGCATCTCACAATAGTCTATTAGTGGGACTACATAAATCCTGACTCTCCTTATTAACACCACACAAAGAGTTCAAAGTGATAGTCATTGCTCTTTCGCGAGGCAGAAGCCTCTGTCGAGGAGAAAGAAAAGCATGCATGTGCTTTCAACGAAGGCCTATATCTCGCCTTTGGATAGCGGCACAGATCAAAGAGAGATGAACCGACTTGCAGATTATTCGGCTAATTAGATTTCATAAGAGCCCAGCGTAATCACGCAGCAGAAAGCTCTTTTCTAAAGCATTGATTACGAGAAGAGCAATACAAGAGCGAAAGGCGATGATCCTAAGACGCCGTGAATGGACGCTTCTTGAAGAAAGGAGGGTCGTTTGAAAGTGATAGCGACTCTTTAATAGGTTTTACACCGCCAATCTTCAAGAAGTGAATTGGAGAAGATGACGAGAGGCGGGGATGAGGATCAACTCAAAGGATCGTGTACGCCCATTCTGGTAAAACATAATTAAGCTGCTAGTTTTAGTTGGATACATTCTAATCGGCTTTATGTGTTCTTTTTGTCTAGTGATAGAACTCTTCAGGAACGATGATATGGGGGTTCCATTGTGCATGGGATCGGTGAAAGGGCGAGAATATCGACTCGACAAACAAAGTCTGGTGGACGAAGAGGAAACAATTAAGGAAAACATCGAAACAAATAGAATGAATAATGAATAATTTGCCCAGAAGAGAAAAAAATAGAATATGAAGTGAATTCATCAATCGTCATTCTATCGTCAATCCAATGAATGGTATATCGATAGGTCGATCATTACTTCCTCGATGATCTTCACATTCGGCACATCGGAGGATGTTCAAAATGGCGGAGATAAAAAAAAAAACAATGGCAGAGATAAAAAAAAAAAATTGTATTTGGGTTTGAATGAATGTATATAGAATGTCAGGGAAAACTAGCTAGAATTGAAAATGACTTACATGTATAAGTAAAACTGGCACAAGTAAAAAACAAACAAACAAACAAACAAACAAAAAACAACATTGCGGTTGAGGTCAAATGTCGTATCTAGATGTGTCAAAGACAGGGCATTTTGGTGGGTGGATTTTGCATATTCAGACCAATAAACCTTCAGAATTATGAGCCCATTTATTTCGTTTTCAGACTACATAAATTGCGTGTATCGAAATTTCGGAGTAACGGACGTATATCTTTGACAAAAAATAAAGGTCAAATAGAGGACATTTTATTTTAAGCAAATCAACAGACATCTTCTCTTGTTTAATTTGATCGTAATTCTTTGCAAAATAAATCTGACATCGTATAACATTGAAACGAAATTAGTTCATGAATTCTTTTTGTTAATATAAATTTATATCATGGGTAATTCACTTTCAAAATTATTTTGTAATGTATATAAAACAAAAACATACGTCTATAGGAATAAATATTGTACAAATCATGGCGTCACAGGCATGTTGGTTTATGTTCAAAAGCGTGTATGCCTGTTTGAAGACACTGAACATGGTGATAAATCAATTGATCGGTGAAATACCAAGACCAAAATGAGGGGGTCTTTTACCGACACAATTGGTAAGGGGTGGGACTGTTCATAATGAATGACTGTAGGTGTGATTCATCGGGTGAATATTTGCATTCCTATTCACATCAAGCCAAAATAACGGGAAAAAAAGCAAAGATTGAAAGACAAGTCCAGCCAATTAATATCTTTATTTAGCAATAACAGAAGAAAAAAAATAACACAGAAAGAAAATGGGAAACCAGAAAATTGATATTAAAACAAATTAAATATTTTCAATCAAAATATGAATGAAAACCATTCTGAAATAAATTGGTAGAAGTGCAGCCATAACATCCCAAAAGTTTTACATTTTTCTAGTGATTTTCGCTGTCATCACTAGCTCCACAGATCAAATTTTAATACTTTCTTACTAGTTGTATATGAATTTTCTCAAATTTGTTTTCTGTTTATTTGCAGTTTTGCCACTGTTGAAAAATATATGGTTTGACTTGCGCTTCACATGTAGGAAAATGGCAGAGGAATCTGCAAATGTTATCGTTTCGTGATTCGAGTGGTCTTTAGCTCAGTGGCTGCACTTGCAAACTACTGGGTAATAAAATAGTTAAACTTTCTTGCATACATTTCCAATATGCTATCAATGAGGTTAAATTAACTCACCAATATATAAGAGATATGATCAAATGATAATACGTTTTGCCATTAAGATCTATTGTAAGCTTGATTGCATTTTTTCTGCTATACAGGCCACATAACTCGGAACGGAACCTATCTTTAAGATATGAATGACTCCCAATCGTGAGTTTGTACCATCCTCGTTGAACTACAACTTGAGGGGGAATTTATTACAAAAAGGGTGGCGAAGTTGCCATAATCTCATCAAATTTAAATGCTTGGATGACGGTCCCATTTTAGCCTATAAACCCAAGCTTTTTTTTGAGGCGGAGAGATAATTCCTCTCAATTGAAGGTGATAGATTGATCTACGACCACGTTTAGTTTGGGTTTGGTGACTTCCTGTCCTTACAAAAGAACGAATGCAGGATAGAGGATGACAAAAAGCGAGTAAAATGAACGCGAAATCGGAGCTTTTGAAAGGTGGGAGCTGAGCGGAAAGCGGATGGGGGGAGGGAGCTGGAAAATCGATGATTCTGTCACTGATGTGATTCACTCAAAATGGGTAAAATGATGTTAGCTATCTTTACTGATGGTTTTAAAGGGTATCATAAGCCCAATATGATAATTTCCTAATTTGTATTATACAAAGAACAAACTCTCCTGTAATAAAAACGGCTTGTATGAAGACAAGCTCAAACTGGGAAGCATAAAAAATCATATTATCAAGAAAAAAAATGTTCTTATTGTCTTTTATATAATTCTATTGTCTTTATTCATTCGTTTTAGTATTTCTGTGTTTTAATTTTTGTTTAATGTTTGCATTTTTCATGGAAATTGACATTATAAGAGCGATACAAAAATTATATTTGTTATTAATCATTTTAGTAAATGAATAAAAAAAAAATAGATGTTTTCTTTTCCTTGAATGCAAAATTTCAATTGACTTTGTACATTAAATCACGATTTTTAAAGCTCCAATAAAGTTTTGATAAAAGTGGATAAATAAAAAAATAGTATAATAAATATATTATAACAATCGAACGACATTACTTGGATTTCAGTATGCATACGTTACTTGTTGCTAGGTCGGATATGTTTCAGGAAAGCTTTCGGGATGTCAAGTACAACGTATTATCGAGACAGCGAGAGTATACGGTGCAGTGTCGAGTCACACAAGTTTTGAAACTTTTTCTCTAGCGTCGATACTTTTTTTTTATATCGACACTTATCATAAACGTAACTCCAGGGGCGCAGCTATTACCCGCGCAAGCATGCTTGTTGTATTCCTGAAGAAGATTCGTGGTATCAATCAAAACGTCGTGACATTTTAAAGTTTTTATAGCGTGAAGGGAAACATTCATTTAATTCGTATCATGATATATCTCTTTTTTCCACTCGAACATTGCTCCACCCAAATTCTATTCCATTCCCCGCCTTTTTCTCGCTTGGATATATACCACTTTTCTTACTGCTACCACAAAGACTGCTTTGGCGATCTCTCTACCTCGATCATACGATCACTTTATTTCATTTGAGAAAAACACCTCCATTTCCAGCTTTATTATCATCATTATTTCTTTTCATATTTGGAAAAGTGTTTAAATGAGGTGGAAATGATATTGATTTATATCTACAAACCACTTGTCTTTTTTTCTTTTAAGATGGGGTGAATTGAATGAATTTTGACGGCTAACTATCGTTTAGCTCTTTTTGTTGCACCTGTTGCATTTTCCATGATCAACAAGAGAAGGCAAAAATCGGTATTGAGGCTTTAAGATGTAAGCATCGTTTCATAGCAATAACAACCGATTTACCAGCCTTTTTCACACCTGATCACGTGGTTTCAAACTGATCAATTACCGAACGGATGAGAAACGATCGATTCATTTGTTAGTAATGCGGGGAATAAATTTGGTGGAAAGAAGAGAAAGCGCGATCAGCGCTCTTCTTGAACACCATCGCCGATTTTTACCTTACACAGATTTCCGTTCCCAGGTGCAGATAGTTACTTGCGGCCTTTCCCATCTTCTGCTCAATTGAGACACAAATTAATAAATGAATGGTCAATAATGATATCAACACCTCTATGATATATCAACTCAAGTGCCAAGAAATCTCATTCTTGGAGAGATTCAGATGGGGAATGAAAAAAATGATCCATTTCAAAGGGAAAAAATCGATTGACAAAAGTACAAAAATATTTGTTATGATATTAGGCATACATGAAAATGATAAGATTGTGAAACACCTGTTCAATATCGCCTCCTAAATTCCCCTGATAAAGATAAACGGTTCGTTCTCGCTATTACACTCTAATTTACACTGTCTTAGATTACATTTAAAAGACAAAAGTCTTTTTTTTAGAGAGAGAGATTGCGCTTTTGTAAGTTGCAGTAAATGTTCATATTCTACATGGTGTTTTTTTTCAATAACAAATTATTAGAGAATGCTCAAAGTTTGAATAAAATTAACCCATAGATCACTTTACTATCGCAAAATGAAAATAACGCCGTGCGTAGTTTTCTTCACTCGCATACCGCCTCACATGCGAAATGAATACGAATTCACAATCCATACACATACCACCGGAAACGGGTACTACTGACGAGTCCGACAGCCCACGAGTCTGACAGCTCACGAGGCCGACATTTTGAATAATTGGTGCACGAAATAGACATTACATGAAAACGGATTAGAGGCAGACAACTTATTAATCCGACAAAATTATGAAAACGCACATGATTACGACCGAACATAAATTTTGCAAATGAGACCGACTGTAGGTAAAATTGGTCTATTAGTCCGACAGCACTATATTTACCATAGTCGGTCTTGTAGGTCTGTTTGCGTGCTGTCGGTCTCAAAGCAAATAATTTGTCAGTGTCGATCATGCGAGCGTGAAAGTAAAAATGTCTAGCTCGAACCTCATTTTGAAAATTGTCGATGCAGTAGGCTTAATAATAATAATACTAATTTACAGCATTTATAACGCGCTTATCACAAATTATGTCCCATTTCTGTGAGCTGTCGGACTCGTGGGCTGTCGGACTCGTGGGATGCTCCCCCCGGAAACTCCATTCATCTTTTCCCGGCTACAATGGTTGCCCATTCTGCTAGCGGTCCATAGGAATAACGATTTATTTGCATTTATATTTAAAGTACTAAGCCATTATTTATATTTTCAAAATTTCGTGCACATGTTATATTCTCATGTATGTAAAGCAATTTTGTGAATACATCGGCTCGTATCACGTCAATGGGCAAACCAGTGAAAATTGTTTGACTTGTTGCAAATTTGATGACGTCATGGGTGCACTAATTACTATCATTTCATTTATACTAATGGTGTAAAATTCAATGTTTATATCACTGTAAATATGCAAATACAGGATCTATCTATCATAAAGATACCCTGTAATTATAGTTTTGTAGAAATCTTATTTTGGGGTCGAAAAGTATAATTTTCTAACATCAATAAGAATATAATTAATGGTCAGTTGTGCACCTATGACGTCATCAGTTGCCAATTTGTATAAATATTTAAACATTTATAATTTTGTATTTGTTGTCTGATTTTTCTCAATTCTTTGTTTTGTTTTGCATTTTGTTTTGTTTTTCTTTTGTTCATCTGATTCGTCTACTCCTGTTCATCATGCTTGGGGGTAGACTCATCTTGTAAAATATTACACTGTTCCACGCCCTTCTTCTTGCCTTGGCTAAAGTGAAAAGGGGCTTGATAAAAAAATATTACGCTTTAACCCAGCTTTGAACGAATATGTTAAATTTCCCTTGTCATAACGTAAGTCTTCTTGTGTCTTCCATCTATCACCATCCTAACCTCCTATTTTCCGTATCAAAGTTCTTTTATACAAGGACTCGATATTATTTTGAGAGTAGTACATGTATAAGGCAAATGGCTTCAAATTATCATATACAGACGAGTCGTCGAGCTGATTACGTCATTTGATAATTTTATTTTCATCGAAATAAACATCAAAGCATTTCGCTGCATGTTCAAAATCCACTCAAACTAGATGCTCAGGAGATAAAAGATTATTAATGGCGGAATATTTTGGAATTAAAGGGGAACCCAGCCAATGATGTGCTGTCAATGAATGAAGAAAAATAAAATGAACACACTGTGACGATTTGAGCAAAATCAGAAAAACCTTTTAAAAAATATGAATTTTCAAAGTTTTTCTTTCCAATTGTAATGGGCATCCTATAGAGTTATCAACTATAGGATAATCTGTGATGTCCTACAGGAAGAACTCCTTATGCATTTCGTACATGAGTTTTTTTTTAATATAATACTTCAAATGAGGGATCACCGCCATTCTTTTTTAAATGACTGCAGAATAGATGTGGCTACATCTTATTCAAAACCATAAACACAATTTTGTCTACAATTATTGAAGCAAAAGAGGAAGATGTGAAATTTTGTGTACAAAGTGAATTGGGCGTTCTCTATGACTTAATCAGAGGCTTTGCCAAAGTTGCCAATTCAACGATGCCCATAACAGGTGGGAAAAAAGGAAAATTCATAACTTTTGAAAGAATGTCTGACCTTGCTAAAAAAATTGCACAAAGTGTTCCTCTTATTTGTCTTCATTCACTGCAGTACATGTCTGGGGGAAGCTCCCCTTAAATGATTGGCGGAATGCCCCACCTTCAGCTGATCATAGTGATATTACTTCATGCTAATGGCTATTGTCCTTTGATCATTCGCGATATCATTCGACCTTGACTTCTGCAGTTGAATGAATAACGGGCGCGTACCCATGATCGTATACTAGAACGGGGCGGGGGATCTGATAAGATCTGATAAGTTGTGAGCAGATGAGTAACGAATTGCGATGACTTATGCCAGAAAATGACATTTGCTCGACTTTTGGCCACGAATTTGTAGTGGCAAGTCGTGCCATTTTGGGGGGTACGAACTGGGAGGCAATGTTCACGACGAATTCATTAATAGTTCACGAATGTGTGTCCTTCGATGTCCACATTGACACGAACGGGCACGACGAGTTTATGCATATCCTAAGCATAGTTTGGGCATAGTTTACGCATTGTTCGCGAGTGTGCGCAATTCGGACGGTGTCGTGATCCTGATGTGTCACCGGGATAACACCGACACTAGACGTGGATGACTGGGGGGCTTTTTATGGCGGTTCACGACAGTCGTGGCATGGCGCACACTGCAATCAACTGGCAAGCATCCTCCCGCATCGTTCCCATGAGTTCACGAGGCAATCTCGAAATTTTGTTGTGACCAAACTTTGAACATATCAAAATTCTCGTCCCGACACGACACACATTCTCGACGAGCTTTCAACTAGTATGAGCACTGGTACGACTCGAGTCGTGCCAGTGCCAGCCACAAAATCGTGCAAGTGTCAGTCTGGCATTTAGCGTGCCACTAGCATTCTTATGCTTGATCCACTTTCGCGTCACTCCCTGCTAAAATCCTGAAGTAAAAAGTTACAAATGTCAAGAGGTGGAACCGGGGTCCGCACCCTCCAGTTCCACCCCCTCCCCCAAGAAAAACAAAACAATACAAAATAAACAAATTCTTTTGTGCGAACGTTTTTCTTTACTTTTTCCGATGATGTTCTCTTTTCTTCAGGAGGGTCGCGGATAGTCTGCAAGCACATACCCGGGGCTTTCGGTGTGGTGTAGTCACACCAGGGAGTTGGGATCCCTGGTCACACAATGCGCACCCTCTATCATGCTCTGCGCAAGCACACACTGAAAGCCTAGGGTATGTAGGGTATGTGCTTGCAGACTAGGTTGCGGATGCGTCAAACATTGTCAAAGAGAAGCATGGCTGAACATGGTCGTTGATCATAAAAATATATGTTTCTATCGTTTGCTTTGATCAGCGAACCGAGCAAATCTGATGATTCTTGAAGGACTCAGTTAGCAATCTACAGACGGATTATAATAAGCTGTTGATTTGAGGCCGTTTCTCTTGTTGAACAAATTTTATCGAAGATAACAATTAAAGTAACAAGTTTCATCCTTCATTGAGATTCAAAGGACTTAGTTTGGAATTGACTAAATATATGTGTCGAATTTTGCATTAATCTGCAAGGAAATAATGTAATAGAGGTAAAATCGTATAATTCCATAATAGTTATCATATTAACAAACGAATTACCCAATTCCCTTTAGATTAGATCATATTACCCATTGCTTCATGACTAATAAATAGCATATATACTTTCGTGAAAAAATACATGTAAATCACATTAGCATGCGTTGCTGCCCAATGTTGTACGATTTTGGATTGGAAAAAAAATGAAAATAGGGCACATTTATAACAAAATAGGTTTAAAATTTTGTGCTTGAAATGTTGGAGAGTGTTGGAAAGTTCATGAAAGCTCATATGATTTTTCTGAAAATAGGATTTTTTCATAGTATAAAAGATAAAAGGAGTTTTACAGATATTGAAGATGACAAACATAACATTGCTAAGGCAGATTCAGTCTAAAATGAATGAAAAAGAAAACCTAAATGAATAAAATATCTTAGCGACCACCCCTATACCTTTCTTACTTTAATATGCCAAGCAAAACACTATCTGTACCGTTTACTCAGGAATTACGAGTAAGCCAATAACTGTGCGGCTAAACTTTGATCTCAAAGGCCCATTCCCTCCGAAAGATAACACTTTTTTTCGTTCTTTACATGTTTACGGATAAAGCAAACACGCTCCAAAGATTAAAAATATTCTTATCGGATCGCCGACATTCTGAGATCGGCTAATTCGTTGGAAATAGATAGACTGGCTGTTCCACGTTTCCTAATTGTCTGTAACACTAGTGATGATAATGATGGGATGGTAGAATTGACGAAGCAATCGTGATTGACGAAATTTCATCGAACAAAGCAATGCCAGGAAAGACCAAGTGTTGTCGAAACTTCTAAATAAACAAATAAATCACAAGTAATATTCATATTGTTTTATATTTGCTCGTCAGCTAATCTGGAAAAGTGTCAAAAAGGAGATTGAGCTCTTGTTTTCTGGGAGGGGGGAAACATATTTATTTTCGATGACCGGGCTTGCATTTTATTATGTACATGATCTATCCATGTCATTAGATCCCTCCCCCTCCCCCTCCCCACCACCCCTGTCCCCAACAACACTACTTCCCTGCACCTGTGTTATAGCTTCCAATTTCATCCAAAGAATTTGGACGTAAATAAAACAGTTGGAAAAGAGTCCCCTAAAAGAAGAAACTGTATTAACGGGAAGCAGAGAAGCCGGGTCTGCTATAATCCAAGATCAAAAGAATATCCCGCTGGAAATAAATAATTCCTGTATGTATATATCGGTGTATCTTTTCATCTCAAGACAGAGTCTCGGTCAGACTCCCTCCCTACTTCAGATTAAAGGCGGCACAATTCCAATTCTAAAACTTACAGACGCGCCTTCTCTGTTTAACTTTCAACCCATCGTCTTTTTTATATTCTCATACAAGCCGCCAGGCCCTACATGTGCACATGCCACATACGAAGCCGTCCTGTTTATTTCTCGAATATTTGTTTCGCTTTATTCTCCGCTTGATTCTTTTCACTTTTATCTCAGATGAAAAGTTGTATATAAAAAAAAAAGCAGTGGGCATAAGGGATGGCGGGTTATCCGGGGGTTCCTGCCGAGCTTGTTGGGTAAAATTCACGTTTCAGCTTTCACGCCTTTTGACAGAGGAAAGGGAGGAAGAGAACCCAGTTCACGTCACAGTCCCTACATTGTCGGCTTCTCTTTCATCTAACAACTTTAGCTCACGAGACATAAAGAAAAGAAGCCATTCTGAAATTAAGCCCGTGTGCTTCAAACAATCCCTCCCGCCCCTCTAAAGATAAAACTTCTCCAAAGAAAAAGACGCCCTCCTCCCCTTTTCCCCGATGCATATCATTAGCGAAGAATACGCACCCATTTTGGACCCTCTCAGCCAATCAGCGCGCGCACTTGGCGGTCGGTCGGCGCCTTTGAGATCCGAAATCCAATTATTTGTTTATACAAAAGTGGCAGTGGGCTATTACTTCATTAACTTGCCCGCCCCATTGTACCGCCTTTCCCGGCCCCTCATATAATGAACGCTATTTTGCGAGTCAACAAACCCTCTTGCGGGTCTTTTGTGGCGAACTAATGGACGGGGGCCTCTTTCAAATCCGCCGCACCGCTCTCCCATTGGTTGGCGGTATCTCTCAAAGGGATCCACTGGTCTGATCATTGGGTGGCGGCGAGATGAAAGAGCCGACGTAATGCGGCTTTCCCTTATAGACCGACTATTCACACACACAAACATCGTACAAATAACATGGGTTAGTATATTTCTCAATTCTAATACTCGAACCTCCCCCACACATTGAGATATTTTTCTCTATCCTACACTCCCCTTTCCTCTCATATCCACACATCACATTGTTCTGAGAAGAGTCATACACAAGGTATCATTCCAAATTGACTTCTCCGTGCGTTCAAGAACTCTAGCATCTCCACGCACCTTTTGTTTCATCTCTCCGTTCACATTCTGGATGCCAGCACCTGGAATATAACCCGTGAATCACGTGTATCTCATCATATTGAACACCAACTCATTCGATACCACGTCTCATGAGAGAGGATTGTAAAGAATGCCGAAAGTCGAAACATCACATAGATTCTTAGAGGTAAGTTACGCACGTGGTCTCTGTCACGTAGTATGGTTTCATTTTCTTCATAAATTTGTATTTTATGATTTACTTTTCAAATCGTCATCGTAAATTTCATTTATGTAGCCTGTTCTGATTAAAGGAAAATATACACATTTCTCCAAATCTAATTGCTGTCATATTTCTATGTGACTTTAATAATTCTGACTTTTCCCTGACCTTCGCGTATCAATCTATATTTTGACCATCTTTGTTCACGGGGGACTTCGCACCAATTGTTTTATATCATGTGAAGTAGATTTCATGAATATTAATATTCTTATATTGAACGAATTAATACATGCAGCAGACTTATTTTGTAACTGACATTTGTATGATGTATTTTGTATGTAATTTGTAAATGAGTAGGCCTATATTGTAATATCAGCACCACCGATCACGATGATCTTAGCTTTTGGTTATTATTCGTGTGTATGTGAACGTTTAAATATGATTCAGGTTTTTAACTTTGATTACCAGTGCATGTTTTTTTTCACCATGTGACTTTTTACGCCGTTAAATTGAGAAATATTCGGGATTGAATTTACCACAGATACATGAGACCTTGTAGTTGTACATGATGTAGGCTGAAGCAAGTGCTCGATTTTATTCTCCCGAATTTATCCGAAAATTGTGAGAAATCATTGTCATTATACTCTACTTATTGCCATGTATGCACCGGTAATGAAACGAGACCAATGCACATTTGGAGAAACCACGCGAAATCCATGAATTAATGGTTCGATTTTGAAAGGCGAAATAAAAGATATTCGATGTTCTCTGATTCTCGAGTTTTGAAAGAAGATAAACATGTCTAAGGTTAATTATATGAGAAAGTAATTTATTTGATATACATTTTCCTTCTGAACCTTATTGCATTGGTCTATCCGCTTGATATAAAAAATCACATAGAGTAAAGTTTTCGTACTTATGTTTGTTTTTTTACAAAAAAAAGAATTCAATAAAAGCAAAGTGCGCGCAGGGCGGGATTATAAACGTGAGAATTTTACAAACATATTTCATGCCTTGAATTCTTTTTCTATCTGATTGCTATTACGTTCCAGTTCCATGTAAAAACCCAATAATCGTACAGGGAATATATCCTATCGTTATCATATTTTGGAAATTGCGAAACACGTGGACTTGGGTCTGTCGGAATGCCTTATGAAATGACATTTGTGGAGATTTGATAATAGACAACCAAATTTGATTACTGCCGACGAACGACGGAAATACGACAGAGGGCTATTTCAAGGTTGCACAATACAAATTACATGTGTAATTATGACCCCCATGTTAATCATGAACTCACGCATTTGGTTAAGTGCACTTTTATTTAGGTCGACAAGAATATGTGATTTAGGAAAATTTTATCAGAATGATTTTCTCTGTCTGCGTCTGCGAATTACATAGGCTACATAACACGAGGACTCTATAGAGATGAAGCCGCGTGTAAATAATGATTTAGGAAACCATCAGCAACCATCTCATCGTATTTCATTCTCAAAATTTGAGAAAAGTATGGATATTGCTAAATTTCACTTTCTATACTACGTCATGGGGAGAAATGGTCATTGCTTTGGTGAAATTAGATTTGTGTAGACTGGTAGATACTTTTTGGATTTTGCAAACTTATGAATCTCTCTTTGTTTTCTTGTTTATATTTACAGGTCTCAGATTCAAATATCGTCATACCTGGTCAGCCAAGTCACCTTGCAATGTTAGCAGCAACCTGCAGGAAGATTGGAGAACCTCAAACGCCTCGTGATCCCACCAGATCTTCAGCTCCGACTCGGCCAGCAAGCCAGGAGCAGAAAGTTGTGACGCCACCCATGCCAGCTACAGCTGCGGTGATTACACCTTCGCATGGTAGTACGGGACGGAGATACGAGCTTCCCCCGACGCCTCCCGCAGAAGGCACGGTGCCGGTTCGGTGTGATTGTGCTGGTGTTCCGGGCGGCTTCATGCATCACGTGCCGTCATCTCACCCGGCTTGTTTGAAGCACCTGTGGCCTGCTGCTGTCCCCACTGTCGGCGCAGACATTACATCACCATTTCATCCCGGTTACCATCCAGCGTTTCATCACCATGCCCATCATCACTCATGCCACACGATGGCGGGCATCCACCACCCCGTACCCCACCTCTACTCCGCTTGTAACGCACCGAGCCCGCCCACGACACCGGCGTTTCACCACCACCATCACAATCACGCGCATGGACTATCGCCTATTTCCCCACCGTCAATCAACATTCCTAGCCCTACATTCAGCGTCCCCAGCCCTGTCCGACTCACCCCACCAGGGGAAGACGCCCAATGGTGGAGTCTTACACGCCCAAACCAACCCCATCTCACCCCTTCACCGTTCGGCACCCACCCCGCTCAAAGCTTAGGACTATACCCCGGTCATCCTCTCGACTCTCGTCCAGTCAGCTCCATTACCAAACTTGCAGCTCGACGATGCAGGCGATGCCGATGTCCAAACTGTCTCAACCCCTCCAATTCAGGCGAACCCGCCAAGAAGCGCCAACATATCTGCCACATCCCCGGCTGTGGGAAGGTCTACGGCAAGACGTCGCATCTCAAAGCTCATCTCCGCTGGCATACCGGTGAGCGCCCCTTCGTGTGCAACTGGCTCTTTTGCGGGAAGTCGTTCACGAGATCGGACGAACTCCAGCGACATCTCCGCACACATACCGGTGAGAAACGATTCGTGTGTCCGGAGTGTGGTAAGCGGTTCATGAGGAGCGATCACCTTAGCAAGCATTCCAAGACACATGCAGCGAGGAAGGAAACGATGTCGACACAAGGAGATAATGAACACGACAACGAGTCAGAGAGTGATAGCGAAGATGAGATTGTTGATGTAACGTCAGACTAAATGGATTTTTATTTGTACATCAGACTTCATTGTCTCAAATTGTTGCTCGCACAAAGGATTGATGATGAATATTTATCACAACAAAATATTCCATGTCCTGATTGAACTCATATAAAAGGAAATCACTTCATTGCATCTCGTGTGAGAGGATACTCGTATTAAAAAAAAATGGATTCTGCCAACATTTCTATTCTACAAGCAAAATAAATGCATACATGCAATTAAAACAACTCGAATTATACAGGAAAATTGGACTCTGCTAAATTTAAACTCACGCAATACAAATTTTAAATTGTTTGATTGATCATCTTCAGGTACGAATAGTTCGCAAATGCAATTAAAACAATCTCGTAAGAAAAAAACATTACTTTTTTTTATTAAAATGATCATCCATTACCCTTGAATTATCTTGTTTATATAGCATTTTAAATTGTTTTCGGAAGTATGAAACTCGTCGTTCTTCGAACAGCAATATCAGTTTATCAGAAAGGTTGATATAGGGCTGCACTTTGGACAGCTATTAATAAGTACCAAGCTGCCAAGTATACTGGAATGTTTGAGTGTGTAAATCGTTTGAGTACATGTTTGTTCAAATAATGAAGTATAACAACTTCAAATTTTATTGCAATTGCGCGACCTATTAGATATTATCACAAATGGTGATAAATGAGAAATGTAATGTACTATTCAAAATCTTTTACATTGTAAAAAAATTATGCTTCCTCAATATTTGGCTGAAAGGAACATGTATCTTCATTGAGTCAGAACGTGATTAAAGTTGTGTAACAATGAAGATATATACCCAATGTTATCCACAATATAACCCATCAAAGATTCATACCCCTTTTTACTACGTATTTGAGAATTTGTACTCATATTTGCCAAATTTCTTTTAACGAGTCATTGAATATAGTTAAGAATTTGTATCAGTACTTTGCTCAGAACAGTTTGTATTGCCAAAATATGAGGTATGCAACAAACTCTTCTGTTTCATTGTCCATTTTAAAGTTTGTGTGTGTTATTATCGAGAAGATCATCATGATCATGTGGTCATAAGATAATATCTGATCTTCATCATTAACTTGGGTGATGAGCGAATGGGATGTTGATGACTTTAAAAAACGAATGGGCTATTTATACATGACTCTGATGATTCAGGAATAAGTCAAATTATAGAAAATTGTTTATAAAATTTGCCAAAAAATTGTCCGTCAATTTTCTTATAAACAAAATTATCTTGAAATTCTGTCACATGCTCAACTTTTGAACTGTTTTACATGTTTTAGGAAACCTAAGGAAGAAAGATTTGCATCTCTTCTCTCCAAATTAATGTCGAAAAGTAGAAAACATACAATATACTCTTTTGAAATATTTTTAAAAAAATGCGACCTTATGACAGCAATGATGTTCATGTATACTTAGGCTCATAATATTTGTGCAATTTTTAAGAATAATTATAGTTCATTAAAACTGATTCTCAGATGTATTTTTTTTTGTATTTGCCAAAGTATCATTGGATTTTGAATTTATTTGTATATATTTGATCGACATATATGAAGTGCCAATGCTAAAAACATCAGTTATTTTTTTGTATTATGGAAGATTATAAATTCGTTTTGTTCCATTTGAAGATTTATTAATGAAACCTATGACTGGCTCGTTATTATTGATGCACAAAACGTTAAACGTGTTAAACGTGTCGAGATGTCGTTGGTGTACATTCTGCACGTATTAAAGTGTAAGCAAATACTCTACATATAGTTCTGGTAGTAATCATTCGTATTGAAATAAATCTTACCTAAGGGATAGGTGAGGAGAGGGGGAGGGTGGTATGTGGAAAGATAGAGGGGTGCGAGGCGGGGGAAGCGTACGCATGAAAGGGGGGGGGGGC
>BQKZ01002980.1:28159-44739 GCA_036244855.1 Temnopleurus reevesii | reverse complement strand
ATGAGAGATAGGGGGTGAGACAGGGCAGATGGGGGTTGACGAGAAATAAATGATAGAAAAGGGGTGGGAGAAATGAGGAGATACAGGATGGGTGGAGAGTTAGAGGAGAGAAGGAAGAATATTTCGCAGGGCGGGGAAGGGGGCGTAACTAAAGATGGTAAGAGCTTTTTGACAGATCCATAGATATAAAGTCTGAAGACGAGTTTTCCATAATAAGATTTCTTCATCTGTTCATCTTTACACATAGCTAAAAAAAGAAATAATAGGTACAATATTGAACCTTGCGAAACTGTCAACACCTTTTTGGGGGAGGGGTGGCGATTTCACATTTTTTTCGTAAATATTGAACCTTTTCCTCAAATTAGAAGAATGATTTAAACATTTTAAATATTTAAAATAAAAGATGCGCCTCATGCTACAGTAGTTTACACTTAAATGTGAAACTTGCTCTTTTTCGCAAAGTGTACTCACGAGCCAGTTTTATCAACATCACTTCAATACGAAAAAAATTGCTAAATTTTCGTCAGTCAATTTTTTTCGTTGGGCTTTTTGAGGCGATTTTTACAGAAAACTAGACAATTGTTTTACACAGTTGTGATCGGATAATCAACTGTTTGGCAACTCTCACAATTATAACCCACTATTTTGTCAAGATGGCCATGTCAGCTAAAAAAAATCACATCTATTCCTTCAAAAATCAATCAATAAGCAATGGTTATTGAGATATCGATGGACGGAAAAGTGTTCGGATATTTCAAAGGCATTGGGCTACAGACGAACGCTCCTAAAGCATGTAAAGATTTCCTTGGTTGTGATAATGGAAGGTAAATTTATCATGATAGTGACGACAATGATGGAGAATATGGCTTACTTAGATTGTTGATAAAGCCATAATGAAGGTGACCTTCTTTAAACATGGCAAAAATAAAAAAATTGTCGATGACATTATTCATCATGTTGATGGCCAGTACTGTCGATGGTCTTGAAGTAGAATATATTTCTATTACAATATTTTTATACAATGGACAAGATTTTATCGATCAAAGTTTATTCGACAGATATATATATATATATAACAGATGATTGATCAAGCATTTCATACACATAACACTAGTAACAACAATTAGTGGGTACATAAACTATTTTTGTGCAAATATTAAAAACCGATATCGAAAATGACAGAAAGACCTTAGCGATTATCACCCCCCCCCCCCCCCTCCCCACGCTGACTGGTCTAACGTTCGTGGTCTGTTCCATTAGATTATTTTTACCATTGTGAAATCAAACGCCACTTCTCATCATTTTTATTTGATTTGTCGGATCTTTTATAAACTAATTCTTTTCATGCTTTAGCTTGCATAACATGATTGATACAATAATGAATGTCGAATATGCTGTCTTGATTTCTATACACCTACATACATGAAGAGAAAAGATCTTCTAAATTTGATCCTCATCTTTTAGACCGAAGCATGATGCGCTGCCAATTGATAAGCAAAGTATTGTAATATTGACGAAAGTGATTAAAAAGCTTACTTATTGATTGAAGTCTTGAGGAAGGTTCTTTCGATATTTTGATGGATGTCGAAATCGTTCCTTATCATCTGCACATGGGCATGGGCATGACGATGTTGACGAATGTTTGTGCTTATGTCGCATAGGCAAATGTTCTTGATCAGAGCTTTAACGAAGATATTTGTGCTTGCACATAAATTTTATTTCATCTATAAACAATTCATTGACAAAAAACTCTCCCCGTGAGATTTTAATTATATAAGTGACAGAAAAGATCGATTTACAGAAATAATTAGGATTCCTTTAAAAATGTATTTATCTAAGCTTCATTGACATACAAGTTAATTACAAAGTTGACATACAAAGAGGGATATCATTCTATTACACAAATTACGGTATACATCAATTCGAAAAGAAATTTAACAACGGTTTGATTACAATTGATGAAAGGAAATGTACATCATGTACGTCTGAATTAAAATAAAGAATCCGTTCGACATTCATTTACATTGTTTTTTAAACTTTTTAAAACTCTACCGTCTATTTATGATTCTCTTGATGAATTTACTGAAATGAGCATAAATGATCTAAAAAGAACTTCCGAAAATGGTTGTGAATATGAGCTTGGTTGATATTTTTATGATTATAATGTTGACGAAATGATGTTTGTAATTCTGATGTATAAGATATTTTTTATCATGATGTTGGCAAAGACGTTTGTGAAAATGTCGAAGAAAATCTTTGGGAATATCATGTTAACAAAACCGTTGTAATTGTGCTTTTGAGACAACGTTTGTGATTTATGACAAGACTGCATATTATTTGAATAATGATCCTGATGCGAATGTTTATTTAATGATAGTATAAAGGTATTTGTAGCTTTGATGTTGACGAAGATGTGTGTAGGTATGGTGTTGACGATTGTTTGTGCTTATGATATTTCTGAAGATGCTGATTATAAAGTTGCCGGAGATGTTTGCGACTATGATGTTGACAAAGGTGTTTGCGTTTATGATGTTGGCGAACATCTTTGTAAAAATATTGAAGTAGATCTTAATGAATATTATTTCAGCAAGTATATTGTAATTGTGATTTTATGACAAGGATGCATTTTTTTAATAATGATAACGAAAATTGACGAATATGTTGGTTATTATGATGACGACAATATTTGTGATTAAGATGTTGCAGAAAATTGCTATGATGACGAAAACGTTAGTCACTAATGTGTTGACGAAGAATTTTTGTGACTATGTTGTTGTTGATGACGTCTGTGATTTTGATGTTGACGTTTACTTTTCTGACCATGATGTTGGTGGATATATAGTTTTCGTGATTAAAATGTCGACGAGAGGTTTTTATTATGATGATAAAAACGTTTGGGACTATAATGTTGACGAAGAATTTTGTGATTGCGATGTTGGCGAAAAGTTTATTTGTTTGACCTCTTGCAGATGATTTATTCACATCCAAAGATTACAATGATAATCTAAATAACAAACAAAACCAAAGAAACATCATGCGAGAAATTGTTATTAATAATACCACTGTCTAAATTCGAGAGACTATTAAAGAAATCATTCCGATTGCCTTAGTAAACTAGCTTGGCTTTTTAACTAGAATAATGATTAGTTTTTCTTCTGATCAACACTTTGAAAGAAAAAAAACTAAACCTAACTGGTCAAAAATTCCTCAACAAACAATCGCATCCGATTAAAATACTCACCATTAAAAAAAACTACGTTTATGATTATAATGTTGACAATGATTTTGTATTTATGATGTTGACGAATATGTTTGACGAAAAATGTTCACGTTACTATTTGTGCCTATGATGCTGACGAAGACGTTTGTAGTTTTTGGTTAGGACGTGTTCGAAATACTGCTTTCATCTAAATTGGTTACCATTGGTAATGTTGGATAAATACCATTATTGTTGTTATTATTGTCTGTAATGGGAATGGAAAAGGTTTGTTTTATTCGAACTCTACTAAATATTTTTTTTTAACAATAAGTCAAACATTGCTGTTGTAGTGCTTATAAAATGGTAACATGTAATATAAATGATAATGATATGATAATGCTAATGAGAATGGTAAAGGGCCATTGAACAATGATGCATAAACTATTTACACCTGTTCCCCTATGTAAAATATATTGGCAATACAATTGTGATTATTATCATTCTGATGATTGACTTGCAAAAAGATATTTGCTTTTATAGCATGAATATTTTCCTTAACCAAAACCAGAGTTATGAAAAGGGTATTATTTAAACAGTGCAAAGGAGAAAACATAAAATATTGACCTGGTAACATGTCTCAAGAACAAATCCATATTCGCATATATTTTTTGGGATGATCGTAAATGACTGTATTTAGGGATAGTACCGGAATGAAAAAAAGATAATAACGTAATACCAAAACTTCATTGACAAATGAGATTTATTTAAGCACTTTTAATATGAATTTGGAAAAATACACAATCTCTAGGTGCTGAAACTGGTCTTTCAGATCAACGCTGTGTTAGGTTGTCTGGTTAATGCATCGTTCTATTTTATTAATATTGTTTAGGGAACAAGTTATGCAACACTTTAATTTATATGTTTATGAAAATGTCATTATTTATAAACAATACATGTGAAGACCTAGCTATTACCATGATCATGATGATCACAAAGAAATTTTATTGCCAGTATACTAATGACGGATGAAAGAAATTGTGCTCTATAGATTATTTATTTTTTGGCGAGTTGTGACTTAGCAGAGTGAAATTCCATCTTGATTCCAAATCACCTTTCCATTTCACTGTCTGTTCGCCATTTGGCTCAGGTATGCTGTCGGACGGGAGAAGCGGGCAACCATCATCAAACCGCCACGTCGAATGAAGACAGATTGTGCGACATGACAGCGAGAACACGGCGTCATCTGGGATTTTATGAATAAGTTCTCACCTTTATTTCTCAACTTTGAATCAATTTTTAAGATTTGTACGGGGACGTTTGAAGATGGAGTCTACCACTAAACACAAAAAAAAGTTTCTCCCATTAGATAAAGAATAGTTGTTGGGTTTTTTTTTTCAACGAGTAGGCAAACACTTCGGTTGGGAAGAAATTTCCTTTCTTTTTCTTAAGTGTTTGTCAAGAAATGGTTAGAACGCGAAGAAAATCGATATAAATGCTGAAATTGCGATTTTTTTTTAATTTGTATTTTATACATCTGATGTGTAAAATCGCATTTCTACTTGAATTATTCTTAAGATGTTAGGCCTTCCTCGAAAAATAGGAGAATTGATCATTATATAATCAGGAAAAAGTACAACCTCAACATCGTTAAATGGTTATTATGTTTCTGTCGATCATGCTGGCTATATCATAACACTTTACAAAACAATGGTAAATTACAACCAATATTTTGTTTTGTCGAAGCTGCAACAGTCCATATTACATTCACATTTCTCATTTATATAGGCCATCATTATTTTTTATTCAACAATTCTGCTTTTGAATTATAGGTGCAGATAAAAATCATGTGTCTTAATAAATAAATTCTGTATCTAACTCTTGTTTAGTTTTTTTTTTTGTTATTGATTCTTAAATGTGTTGTTGTTCTCTCAATAGTTGAATCAATTTTCGTAAAATTATGTTGAACGTCATTTTATATTGCCTTCGTGATGATATTGAACAGTCGATTTCGGAACCGGCTCCGCTGAGTTTTGGAAAATAACAGAATAAAGCGAAATGGGTGAAAATACCTTTGAGGACCTTTTCATTGTTTTATATGAACATTTCTGAAGTCCACTTCTCACCGCTCAAATGGAATCATTGTGGCTGCACGCCTGGTGACCACTGATGACATGTCAAATAATTGCTATTGGACCGTACGTGGCACATTCAATTTTTTGAAAGATAAATCTGTGCTTATGGACTTTTCGGGCTTGCACCATAAGCATAAAGATCACAGATAAATGCGCTTTTAGAAACAAAATAATGTAATAACAATTAAGATCTTGAGTTAAGCAAAATATATCACAAACAAGGCATATATACCCCTAACCCCCCCCCCCCCCCCCCAAAAAAAAAAGGGTGGGGGGGACTGGGCTACACTCATTACCTGCATTTATGAGGTAAGGATCGTTAAATACTGACAATGCTTGCCGTCATCATAACAACAATTTGGTTCACTGAGTTAAAGTAAAAGTGATAATAAAGGGTGACTAAGCCAATTAAATAGATTTAGAAACATGTCAAATGTGCTGCTTATAGGGATTCTTTTCAAGAAAAAAAATGCTCATGGAGGGATGATCCCGACATGTAGATAATTCCATGATCTCAATGACACAAGCATAAGTGTTTTATCGTTAAAAAAGGTGGGTGGCATATCATGTTCCTTTACGTATTCATACAATTATCACAACTTTTTTAAGACTGTAGTTTTTAATACTACAGGGACAAATATAATGTAGGCTTATTATTTTTGGTACATCATTAACAATGTCCAAAACCCTTAATAGCGATAACGAGTTCAATTGTCAAAATTTCCGATTCGTTTGTAAATTGGCAAAACTTTGTCTTTCACACGCACATTATAATATGATTACAGTCCAAAATCTCTTTCATATTTCTATTGGAAAGAAATTACATTAAGAGAAATGAAAATCAACCTCGCTGAAAACGATTTGACAAAACAAAAATATTATAATTTCGTCGATGGTTAGCATGAATAGATTAAAAACAAAATTTTTGGATATGGTACATAGCCGAGATGTGTTACAGACGGACACAGGGCTCTTACAACACTTAACTGAACACATAGCCTATTGAGAACATAATGAACTCACAGAAAAATCCAAATAAAATATAGTGGAATAGAGTATGACAAATGAATCTGAAATAAATGAATCATATACTCTGGATGTTGAAAAGGTTATTTGAAATTATTTATCCACGTCAACACTAATTTCCTATTAGATAGGAAAACAGAACTCAACCGGTCAGGTATTGTTAGCTCTGTAACTGAAGCAAATTGACATATATGGGTGAAAATATGGGGAAAATCTCATATTTTTAAAATTTCTTTTGGCGTAGTTTATGCGTACGTTGGGCTGAGACAACATATTGGGTGAAACTAGAAACGCCAAAATGGTGGCGACGCTACGCGTCATCGTCAGCGCTCAGGTTGGTACAACGAGAACGTGTAGTCGCTTTCGGCAGGGTAGGAGTTAAACTCATTTTTATTCTCTTTACTCTTCCTCCGATGATATAGGAGGTACATTACGCATAACTATATCTGGAAGCGAATCAATGGCATGGAGATGCAAGCAAAACCCGCTTAGACTCGCACTTGTTGAAATTACGGTAGCCTCATTCGCCGTAGCGGCTTCTTTCATGTTTGCTTGTCGGCAACCCCGGCAAAGACCCGCCGCTCTATTACGCCTAAATGAGCCTGTTACGAGCTACGCCGCTCCTTTTGAAGTATATATGCATCCCAGCCCGAATGTATAAAGCTCCTAAATAAGAAGAATGCAATCAGAAAGGAAGATAACAGGCAAAATAATGAAACCCCTTCCACGACCACTTATCCTCAACCCAACAATATCTTTTTTTCCCTTCTCCATACATGCATTAATGGTTCTCTATTCAATGATATGAGCTGTTATGTTTTCTCTCGTTTTATTTTCACACTTAGTCCTATAACAACTGTTCTGAGGGATTAGACATACTTATAAACCCACGTTATTCTTTTGAAATATTTGATATCATTTTTGCTCTCATATTGTCCTTTGGATGGTTGTCAAAGGATGCCGCCGTTGAGGAACAATAGTCGATGCTCGTTCAAAGGGCCCGCCTCGGCGGCACACTGTGTCAGCTCGTGAGATAGAATTAGAAGTCCTTTCCATTTGCACTGTGCTTTTGTGGTGACGGGAGGGAGGTGGAGGAGGCGATGTATGCTTTGCTTGCTGTTAAAATTAATGATATTATTGAAAGGGGAGAGAAATCAAATAAAAAACTTGGCTCTGCAACGTCCCTCCCTCTCTCCTCCTGCTTTAATCTAAAGTTTATTTTTACACAGCTTTGAAGTTTTACCCGACCCGAAATGCAAGAGTGTTTGATAGATAGATAGATGATGCAGGTACAATGTAGAGATAGTGCGATTGAGAAAGAAGAGATGGGTGGAAGGTGATAAGGTCAAAATTTTCAATACTTGTATTCTCTGCTACTGCATTCCCAACCAATTGTGATCACAAAATCAGATAACAAATCTAATTTTCATAAACATCATTATAATCACGTTTTGGCAATATCCTAAATATCGAATAAAAATCTTTCCAATAATGAACGTCAATGATTTAAGTATAGAGGCAAATGAGTTCAGAAATAATTCATCACTAAAATTCCTGGAGAGTTATCCACATTATTCTGGCAACTCAATATTCCGAAGGGTTGATAGGTCGAAAATTAAACAGCACTCGTATTGAATTTAAAATGTATGACCGGAGGTTTCATTATCTACTTATGAAATAAGATTTGAAACTTTCAGAAAGTGTTCTTAATTTCTGCCCGGAATTAGGTCTAAATAATTGACAAAATGGGCACGATTTATCCGATTTTGCCCCTGATTAAAGAGGAGTCTACCCCTGAAATTGAAAATGCGAAATTTCGAGTAAAATCTGACAGTATGATTGTTATTTCTTGTTTTTAAAGACATCCTTTAATGGGGATCAGTAGTTTTGGAAGAACATCATGAATGATTATGTAACGTCTTGGCCTACCCATTGACTTTATTGCATATAAAGTGATAACATAGATTAATGTAAAATCTATAAGAATATTTCAACATTATTTTTTTCCAACACGCAACGTTGATAAAGGCATGCTATACAGTATACTCTAACGAAAATATTGACTTCTCTAAAAAAAAAAAAACATACATATATATGAAATTTTGATGCAAAGTAAATTCACAGTTTGTTCATTTAAATTTTCTTCATCCACTTACAACACAATAGAAGAGTTGTTTCTCGTCATGTGCATGATCAAGTGTGTGTTGTCTTTTTTTTTTGGGGGGGGGGGGGTAGGATGTGATAGTATGTGTTTGTGCGTGTATGTGTATGTGTGTTTGTGTTTGTGTGTGTATGCGTGTGTATAGTGAAATTGTACACATGGGTACGTGTTTGTAGGGGTGTGCGTGTATGTGTGTGTATGAATGTGTGTGTGTTTGTGTTTGTGTGTATGTCGCTATGTGGGGGATGGGGATTTTCATCTTATACCAAACCCCCTACACGACCCTGGAATCTAAAACCTCACATGGCTATGACCTTATGTCGGCTCTTCAAAGGCACTTATAGGATACACGGAGCGGATAAGGGATAAAGAAAACATCTTCAAACATTCCATTTATTTTCAGTTTTGATGTTGCCCATGAACACGGAGAAGTCATAAGTGTACTATGAAATCTGACCTTGTATCGGATATTTTACAGGACGGTTCATATTTTCTTCCATTTACGGCTTTCATATTTACAGGACCAAAGCTTGGTATTTGAAAACAAAACAGATGCAACGGGTTGGTTAAATCGGAAAACTTTTATCGAGGTGTTCGTTATTTCGAATCTGAAATAGTTATGCAAGCAAATGGTTAAGATTATTTAATCTGGTTTCCTGACAAAGAAAAAAACCTTCAGAATGATGAATTTTCTTCGCCTTTAGACTTTTAAATGCTCTCAATGTCAGGCATTTAGAGAAATTAGCCTTTGTTCAAATAGTGATGAAAACACCCAAAGTATAAGTGTCATCTATCAATAAAAGTATATTTCCCCAAATATTTTTGTTCATTCAATGATTGTAAAAAGAAGACTGTTAAAAAGCATTTTTCATATTTGCTATATATAGTCCATTCTATTTCATACCTCGTACATTCTGCTTCTCTAGTGATCAAAGAAATACAATGCAATACGATATAGTGCTATACCATCAGTTTCTTTCATGATTTTCATTGTTTATTCTGTTCGTCGGATTTTTCTGTATTTATGAAATGATAATTAAAAAAATGAAAAGTAATATATTAAAAGCAGGAATATTGTCAGGAAAGACAAAGGGCTCCACAACTAATACCTGGGATAAGTGAAACGGTATTGATTTATAATATCATCGTTTGGTAATTCGAAGATACCACAAACTTTCGAATAAAATCGATAGTTAGGTGATTTCACTCGGTAAAGGCCGTTTCACACCTTTGCGATTTTAACCTGCGTCGGCTCAGCTTAAACATTTTCTTTTAATCGAAAACGCTCACTGGACACAAAAAGACGCAGATCGTATGACGAACTGATGTTCGGCATACGCTCCTTGAGTGCAATGGGAACGTCAACCTACTATCCGATCCGCGTATATAATTTATATTGTGTACTCGGTGAGCGTTTTTGGTCTTCCAAAAACGCTGGGCCGACGCAGGCTAAAAGCGCAAAGGTGTGAGTCGGTCTTAACATAAAAAGTGATGTTATACAATTGAATGTACTATGACATCTAAGAATAATTCCTTCGTTGTACCGGAATCATGAGAACACATGCTCTCCGTCTTTACAAGAATAAAAGTTGAGTCATGTTGGTCTGGTAAAAAACACGAATTCTCGATTTAGGATCAAAGAGGTAGTCGAGCGAAAGCAATTCCTTTTCATATCTATATTGTCGGCACAATCTTTTGATATCATTCATCCACAATAAAAAGAAATTAGACACGCGATCGAGAGCCTTTATAGACATGCAGAGAAGAGAGAGAGGGAAAAAAGAAAGAAAAAGATGACGGATAATTTTCACCATCTTCAAAAGATGATTATTATGTTTGCCGCACATTTATATTGTTGTATGCTTACAGAGGTTGTTTCTTTCCGCACTTTCTTCCTCATTTTTTTTCCTTATTTTCTTTTTTTTTCCCCCCCCCCCCTCTCTCTCTCTTTCTCTCTCTCTCTCTCTCTCTCTCTCTCTCTCCCTCAACTCTCTTCTATAGGTATCCTTTGGAAAATCTCGTTGGAATATTTTTCTAGATTATTTTACATTCCACTCTCATAAAATAGTTGACCCCAAATTTCACTAAGAATTGCCAAATTACTGTAAAAAAAAATGTTTGTTGAATCTACCCAACCAATGGTTATAGTTTGCTCATGAGCATGATGAATGGTGGATTCGTCTATTTATAATTCCATGTTTTGAATAATTCGGTAGGCACAACAATACACAGTGGTTGGTTTAAAAAAAATAAACGATAAAGTTGTGGACATTATCTTGTCGTATCGTTCAAAGAGCATGAGAAGCGAGTTTTGTGCTTTGATAAATGTTGGTCACTACCACCGATGCATCGCTGGTGGTACAGCATTCAAAATTGATCAGAACGGGTAAATAGATTGGACAAAGTAAAGAACTCCCATTCAAGTCTTCACCCTATCCATAGAAAACAAAATAAATTTCATTGCTTATAGTTTCTATTTACTGAACAAACAGAGAAATTCCTTTTCTTGCTTTTTTTAAATTAAAATTATTGTGAGGGTCTTTATTTGTCGTCCGGATTGCATAATTTCTTAAAAACTTATCTTCAACTGATTTTTAGATATTTCTTCATTATCTGTCGTCCAATTTTCTTCATATTTCTAAATGTATTTTCACACATCCTTTTCCTCTGAATATCAAGAGTTCCAGAGCGCAAATATAAATCTTTTTATTAGACAAGGAGTTGTATTTTAATCAATAGATCCAGTTTTTAGATGGCATGACAGATAATTATACAATAGACAAAGTTAAATTCATGGAATTTCATAGGAAGTCAAAATCACAAAGAACTTGACTAACTTTGTAAGACAGGAATTATTATGGAAGACAGAATTTCATGAATGCATTTATCATTATTTCTATTTACGTCATCTTCAATGTCTGCAGTTGACCAAAATTGTGGAAGCGCCATAACACTCGGCGTACAATCGATCGTGCATTTATTTAGTTTTTAAAGCCCAAGTAAAGTTTCAGTAAAAGCGAATATTTTTGTCGCCAAATTTTGTCCTCAAATCTATATAAAATGAAATAGGCCTATAATAGTATCATGAACATGTTGCACCAAAGACTGTGCGAAAATGAACGACTTTTTTTTTTATAGAAAAGTTGTAACCTAAAATGTGCAAAGTATTTAAGTGTCGTGTCCCCCGACACTGATTCAATTTTTTTTCTCGATAAAGCACAACTTCTCATGCACAGAATTGGATGAAAATTTCAAAATGTTATTGTTGTGTATACCTTTTTATCATTCTATTGTCAAATGTCGGAAATACCTTTGTATATATATGCCCGATAGCAAGCAACATATTGTTATAATCAAGAGAGGGCGCGAAATATGATTTAACGGTCAAATTCAGATTGTCAAAAGAATTAGTTCGTAAAAAAATATGCTATGGTCTCAAAATATTTATAAGAATTATATGTCATGATAAACAGTCCCAAAATTCACACTTCTTAATTCTTTGCCAAAATATATACTTGGGCTTAAACAACGTCCTTATTTGTTTTTGTAAGATTAAGGTAATTAGATTCTAATTCTAATTTTCTTCAGTTTTCGAAATTTACTTTTCTTTATATTTTTTCTCTCCTCCAAATAGAATCGGTCTAGTATTTTTTACATGAGACAGGGAGGTGTTATTTTTTTTGGAAAATCGGCCTAAAAGAAGAACTTATTTCAATATTCCGACAATTTTTTTTAGCGGATAATTATCCTTATTACCATGAAAACAACATGGGTTGTATATTAGTGTCCTTGACGGTGTATACATCTGTACATCATGTGCAACTTCACTGTAAGTTGGGTGTCAAGTGATCAATAAATAAATCGACAAAATGCTAGCGACTTTTCCTCTTTCCCTCGCAAAGCCAAGCTCCAAGTTATCGAGCAACTGATGATGCTGCTAGATGATTCTGATATGGTATCAGCTCGCCGCGGCTCGGGTAAGTCCAGGCAGCAGAGTGCATCTCAGCGAGAGAGGATGGGCAGGGTTGGACGAAGAGAGGGGACAAAAAGCGAAGTAAATATGATTTTCTTTCACAAGTAAGAATGAAATAGAAATTAATATTGTTGATGAATAGATATTTCTTCCGTTAGAATTGGGTTGTAAATAATTTTGTCAGAATGCTGCCTTGCGGCCATACACACTGAAAAATTACTTTGCAGTTTTTAACCATTAGGGTACGTGCAGCCTTACGTTGCAAATATTTTCTATGTACTCTTGGGTGGAAATATGCACCCTTATATCTACACCCTCGGATGTATATCTTAAAGTAGGACCCCGCGCTAAAGAAATCTTGCTTTCATTCAAAGCGCAAAAAATTAGACAAACAGATTAAAATGAACGAAATAAAATTTATTTGGACAATGAATAAGAAAGATATGAATTTTTTGAAAAATATCTAAAGATCATTAAAAACAGCTATATATCTTAGCAAATTTGCAACTATGGGTCACGAAGCATGACGTGTTGATGACTTATGTTCGTCACTTCTCTATAATAAGCGTATTATATCTTAGTGCTTTTCATGCTCTTTGCCATTGATGTAACATTATTCATTTTTTGGACGAATTTATCTCGTTGGATATATATCCGTGAATATAATTTCTGAAATATTGTTCTTAAAAGGGGAGTCTACCAAAAAATAATATTTCTTCAACACGAGCAGGAAAATTAGATGAACAAACCAAAAAAAAGGTTGAGGAAAAATGGACAACTAATAAGAAAGTTATGAATGTTTCTATATTTAGACAAATTGGCAACTAATGACATCATAGGTGCATGCACAACTGACCATTAATCACATTCACATCAATGTCATAAAATGTTACTTTTTTCCCAACCAATATTATTTCCCCCAAAATTTAACCATAGTAGATCCACTATTTGCATGTTTACATTCATATACAAACTTTGTATCTTTCTGTAAAAATGATGAATTTTGCAACATAAATACGTACAACATTATGGTTAGTTGTGCACCCATCATGTCATCAAATCGGCCAAATCTCTGAAAATTTCCACTGATTAGCCCATTTTTTCAAATCTTTAAAAATTCATAACTTTTATGTATTACTTGTCCGATTTTCCTCAAACTTTTTTTTGTTCTGCTCCCCAATTTTTTTCTGCTTCTGTTGAAAAAATATTATTTTGGGGTAGACTCTTCTTTTAAAGAAGAGAAAACCAGGTTCTGTAAACTAATATGATTTTAAATAAACAATATATTTATTGAGAAATATGTATTTTCTGTAAGTTGTAATCTCGTCAGCAAATTTTCAGACACTTTTTGTAAGCGAATGAGCTGGAAGATTCATTCCATATCATCTGAACAAAAAAGAAATCTGAATGTTGCTCTTGTCTGCTCGCCTACAGTTCATGGTTGGATGTTGATATCTTCGTCCCTTTCCAGAAATCAACTTCAATGCCTTCACTATTCGGAGCTACGCCATCTTCGGCAGATGCATGGGAAAGATGCTGGACCATTATACACATGTTTTAATGTGAGATAATAAATCAGAACTTTCGAACCCAGAGGAGAAGAGGGAGGCCGCTGCATCCACCCTGCTCTCATCTTTTTTTACGCTCTCGCTTGCACCTCTTGGACATTGAATGACATCGGTAATTTTAGGTGATCATCGTGAATGACATTGGCAAGCTACATTAAGCCTTTATTAATCAGTCATAGATAACTGATTCAATATCTATTAAAGTCATGACACTCATAGACCTTAGTTAATATTTCAGCATACAATTTCATTTTCCTATTTTTAAACTAGCAAATATCTCATTACACTGCTCTCGATCTCCATGCCTCCTTGTTCAAAACATTCTATGCTCAAGAAGGCCCAATTCATGGTAAAGATATTCGCTAGGGTTGGTTCTAAAATGGTGAATGTAGCTTTAACTTTTGATGACCGAAAACATGAAATATCCTGTACACGGTGNCTAGATGATTCTGATATGGTACCAGCTCGCCGCGGCTCGGGTAAGTCCAGGCAGCAGAGTGCATCTCAGCGAGAGAGGATGGGCAGGGTTGGACGAGGAGAGGGGGTAAGCTCGCTATTCATAAGGAATGCTATTCATAAGGATCAATGACTCATAAGGAGCGCTATTCATAACATGTAAATTCCTATATCCGAAGGGTCGCTATTCATAAAGTGAAAAGAGGATCACTATTCATAAAGGCATAAGGACAATTATTCATAAGGATCGCTATTCATATTAGGAAAAGAGGGTCGCTATTCATAACAACACATAAGGGTCACTATACATAAGGACCGCTATTTATAATAACTCATAAGGGTCGCTATACATAAGTCAGAAAGAGGTTCCCTATCCATAATAACAAATAGGGGTCGTTATTCATAAAGGTCGCTTTTCATAATGGGAGAAGAGGGTTCGCTATTCATAATGGGGAAATAGGGTCGCTATTCATTATGGGGTAATAGGGTCGCTATTCATAATGGGGAAATAGGTGAATAGCGACCCTCTTCTTGTATTATGAATAGCGACCCCATTCTCTGAGTATGAATAGCGACCCTCTTCTTCTATTATGAATAGCGACCCCATTTTCTGATTATGAATAGCGACCCTCTTCTTCTTTTATGAATAACGACCCCATTTTCTGATTATGAATAGCGACCCTCTTCTATTATGAATAACGACCCCATTTTTTATTATGAATAGCGACCCTCTTCTCTGATTATGATTAGTGACCCTTATGAATATTGATTCTTATGAATATCGACCCGTATGTCTTTTTATGAATAACGACCCTCTTCTTCAATTAGGAATAGCAACCCTTATGAATAATGACCTTTATGAATAGCGAACCTCTTTTTGTTTTATGAATGGGGACCCTTATGAATAGCGACCCTAATTTGATATTATGAATAGCGACCCTTTTTTCCGTATTATTAATAGTGACCCTTATGAGTTATTATGAATAGCGATCCTTATGAACAGTGGCCCTTATGAATAGCGACCCTTATGAGCTATTATGAATAGCGGTCCTTATGAATAGCGAGCGGACCCCGAGGAGAGGGGACAAAAAGCGAAGTAAATATGATTTTCTTTCACAAGTAAGAATGAAATAGAAATTAATAGTGTGATGAATAGATATTTCTTCCGTTAGAAATGGGTTGTAAATAATTTTGTCAGAATACTGCCTTGCGGCCATACACACTAAAAATTACTTTGCAGTTTTTTTAACCATTCGGGTACGTGCAGCCTTACGTTGCAAATATTTTCTATGTACTCTTGGGTGGAAACATGCACCCTTAAAATGCGATTGCTAGAGTACATATCTACACCCTCGGATGTATATCTTAAAGTAGGACCCCGCGCTAAAGAAATCTTGCTTTCATTCAAAGCGCAAAAAAAGTCAGACAAACAGATTAAAAGGAACGAAATTGGACAATGAATAAGAAAGTTATGAATTTTTGGAAAAATATCTAAAGATCATTAAAACAGCTACATATCTTAGCAAATTGGCAACTATGGGTCACGAAGCACGACGTGTTGATGACTTATGTTCGCCACTTCTCTACAATAATCGTATTATATATATCTTAGTGCTTTTCATGCTCTTTGCCATTGATGCAAAATTTTTCCTTTTTTGGACGATTTTATCTCGTTGGATATACATCCGTGAATATAGTTTCTGAAATATTGTTCTTGAAGAAGAGAAAACCAGGTTATGTAAACTAATATGATTTTAAATAAACAATATATTTATTGAGAAATATGTATTTTCTGTAAGTTGTAATCTCGTCAGCAAATTTTAAGACACTTTTTGTATGCGAATGAGCTGGAAGATTCATCCCATATCGTCTGAACAAAAAAGAAATCTGAATGTTGCTCTTGTCTGCTCGCCTACAGTTCATGGTTGGATGTTGATATCTTCGTCCCTTTCCAGAAATCAACTTCAATGCCTTCACTATTCGGAGCTACGCCATCTTCGGCAGATGCATGGGAAAGATGCTGGACCATTATACACATGTTTTAATGTGAGATAATAAATCAGAA
>BQKZ01002980.1:17443-27444 GCA_036244855.1 Temnopleurus reevesii | reverse complement strand
CCCCCCCCCCCCCCCCCTCCTCTATCTCTATCCCCCCGGTCGAGAGTTATTCGCATCTATTAATTAGATCGTCTCCTTGACAAGCTTGATGTCGATGTCAAGGTTCTCACCATACCAGGACTGATCAATGTCGGTGATCTTGTACTCTAAAGAGCGCCATCTACCATTGCCTTTCATATGAGTTGAGAATGGACATTTCAAACAGTTAGCATGGTTAGGGGAAAGAGGAGAACAAGAAGTGGTTATAAAAGCAAAGGGATGAGAAAGAAGAGGTCGATGCTGGTTAAAAATCCGTTGGTTTAGGAAGAAGAATGTATTATAATGAGAGGAAAGTGACTGGTAAATTGAAACCATATTGAAAGGAAATTGTACATGTCGATGAAAATGGGCAGAAGTGACCAAAGGAGAAGGCTGTTTACATAAAAGTACCGATGAAGCTACGACAGGAAAAAAAGGGGAAGAATATCTAGTACAGGCGATATAAAACCTGGAGGGATGATGCGGACCATGTAGGCTTCACTGTGACAGCATTTCGACCTGGAAAATGGGGAGGAGGAGACATGGGGGGTGAGAATAGATAAATGGGGAGGAACAGGAGGAGGAGGCGGACGCGAAGCAGGAATGGAGAGGAGGATGAAGAGGAGCAGGTAGAATAGGGACGAAGGAGAGGAGGAAAAGGTGAAGAGGAAGGAGAATGAACGGGGAAGAGGTGGTGGTGATGGAGAAGGAGGATGAAGGAAGGGAGGAGAGGAGGAGGATGATGAAGAGGAAGAAAAAAAAGGGGGAAGAAGAAACTTGCACTCAGATAAAATAAAAATAATAGGATCTGAGGGGCCAGTTGTATGAAATGGTCTTAGCTATCCTCTTCTTGCTAAGACGTATATTAAAGGTAGAATACTGGATTTGCACCCTAAAATCTGCCTTTCCAAGCAAGATTGTTGTGTTATGTTAGCAATAAAGGAAATGTCAAGGATTTTGATTGAATTTGCAATACCCTTATTATACCTTTAACTTCTTGTATCATTCTGTTAACATAGACGTATCCATGTTTGTGTTCAAAGAGGGTACAAGAATTTGAGGCGTCTTTGCGAGAGGAGGATAGCTAAGACCAGAGATGTACATTTCATACAACTGTGACCATGAATGTAGGGCCCACTAAGTTATAAAGAGCGCCATCTGAATGAACTTCTGCCTGGGAATGGGAAGAGAAAGTCGGAGATGACAGGATAAAGACGCCGAATGAAGAAGGTGTATAGGAGAAACGTGAAGGTGAAAACTTATTACTCAGAAAGAGATCATAGTGGAATATGATGGTTAAGTACTGATGCAAAGAAAATCCAGAAAGGTGAGGATAAAGTTGGAGGTGAAAAGCAGAAGAGGTTCAGCATGATTTTGTTTTTAATATTGTTTTTTAAGAAGGGGTAAATGCGAATGGATGGAACTGGATGATGGATACGACAAGAGGAAATGTGTGGGAGAAAGTGAAGAGCTAGGATGACATTTCGGCAAAGAAATGAGCAGAAATAAGACAGCGGCTTCCAATAAGAGGGGGGGGGGGGGGGGTCATTAAGGTTCGTATCCGCATAATATGAATCTAACACACTTGCATTTTGTGGTTCATATAGAGGAGGGGAAAGTACCAGAAAGGACGATGGAGCACTTTACTGGGAATAGAATAGCTCGATAGAAACCAAAAATGGTTTTGTCAGTTTGTGAGTGCGTCAATAATCCATTGCTTTTGGGAGGCAAGTAACAAATCAATGGTTTGACGGAGTCACACTCACATGTCGACAATAAGATACTGAATAAAATAGAATAAATAATTAAACAATAAAAAATTAGTAGCCCCACTTTCTCCTGATCTCTCTATGCATATAAAGATGCATCGTGATCTTCTAAAATTACAGCTTTATCGTGCTCTCGGAAGCCCTACGGGTTCAAATGTGTCTACTTTGTAAGAAATGTAACGTACCTCACCACCACGTGCCCTCAACATAAGGGCCCACAGGCAAGTTACCAAGATTTCGAGGGAAAATCCCGGGGAAAATCCCTAAAAATGTGAAACAAGTGGTCTGACTTCTCCCCTCCTCCATTTTTAATACAGATAATAGTGGTCTCTTTCTCACGACGCCAAGCAGGGTGAAATGTGTTACCCCGGTTTGTCGATGTAACAGGTGATCTAGGGGATATTGGCAGATTGGGGGGAGGGGGCAAGAAGATGAGGTAAATGAAATCTGCTACCCATAAAAAAAATAATCTTGCATATTTGACGCTTTTTATAAAGATGTTTCTAATCATTAGATGATTATTTCCAAAATTTGAGAATAAGCTTATGCGTCGCCTTTCCAAGGACCTGGGTGTGGAGTTGGAGGGTTGGGGGGGGGGGGGGGGGAGCTGCTGGAAGCTGTGATAGCACCCCTCTTCAAGCTTCGCACACGGACACCCGAAAGAAAACAGCGCGGATTGTTGTTGGTCGGTGCTATCGGGGGTAGATGAAGACATACACTTCGTGAATGCGGAACAAAAGTGTTGTATCCACTGTAAATACGAGCTGTAAATATTATTATCGAGCAGATAAGCGGCAGTAGATGTTCCACCGCCGCCTGTAAATATATAAAACACCACCAAAACCGGAGCTGCCATATCTCGTTATTTATCCTCCTAGCCCGATCTGTCCGTGCGAAGCCCGTTCCCCTCCAGCCAGAGAGACCCGGGCAAACAACCTGCAAATTAGTCTCGCTTTTATCCTCTGTGTTTATAACCTGCAGGCTGCAGTTATCAAAGGGAGTGTTCATAGCTCATCAACTATCGGTGTATGTGGTCACTGTTTGGCAGCTGAACATCAACACAATACATCGCGATCAACCATCACGCATCTCTGACTCTGAGGTATGTTTAGTGGTAGGCTGAATTATATTTTTAATTGCAATTAATGATTTGTGTGCTGATGATGTAGTGAGTTGAATTGAGTGACATTGAATATTGATAATAACAGTCGGTACTGATGTAGTGCTGATGGGATTAGATTGATGTTTTGTGTTCTGTTGGTGTGAGTTGTAGTATGATGTTTCATTTGGATTTGCACAGCAGCATCACACATGTATGATGATGATTGAATATATTGTTGAAGTACCAACTATTAACTCATTTACTCCTAGGGTTTTGAGTATCCACTCTGTAGGCAGTATCAATAAGGTTTTATTCTTTTTTGCCCATTTACCAGTAATGACAACATTAATAGTTGGGTTGGTTATTGTGGTAATGGTGGTAAGGGAGAGATTGGGGGGGGGGGGGGGGGGTGGGATAGAAGGGCGTATGCCATCCATATCCCCTGATCCCTTTTTATTTCTTATAAGTAAGAGCAATTTAAGAATTAATCATGATTTTCATACACTTGAAATGATTTAATTGATCTTGCACTGTGCCATATTAATTTTGTGTATGTTTTACTTTGCTTCTTTGTTTATATTTCGATTTGATGAACAGCAGAAAAATCTGACTGCTAATGGTACAAGTTTAAGCCAAATGTGGGTATGATAATTGGAGAATGATGGGTGCATTAAGATATGAAATGGGTGGATGACTAAAAAATCACAAACTTTTATTGGTTTCGTTTTTACTGAACCTCCTTCCATCTATATTCATTGAATAATACATCAGTACCTGCACAGTGATTTTTTTCTTCTGGTAGCCAGCCTTCAAATAATTTAGGGTAAGACATCCTTGCGGCCCTGATTTCCTTTGAACAGTGCGAACATTTGGAATAACCGGCTCTATTGAATCCATTTTTCAGGCATCACCAGCTCAAAGACTTACAAATATAGCGATGAATATAATTGAATAGCCCTCCTTTGAAGGTTTTAGTGTCTATATACAATGACATAAAAGTACAGACATCTCACTGTGATTTATGTAGGCGTTACTAACTGGTATTGCTTTTTGTGCCAGATTATTTTCAATAGATGTCTTTAGAATTGTGTCATCTTTTTTGTGATGTTCTTGAAGGCATTATACTCATCCTTGAGACATCAAACATTTCCAGGGTTTGTAGGCTTCTCAGCCAAACTTTCCTCATTTCAAATCATTTGCTCAGAAAATTTTAGCTCTCTGTTATAACCAATGTTTTGAAGCGGAGAACTGTGTTGAATTTCAATTGAGAAAAGATAGGGGTTTGATTATCAATTTCGTATTCAATTCAATTCAATTCAATTTAGTTTATTGATTTTCAATCCATAAAACAGAGGATTATTATCATTCAAAAATATAACAAACAAAATAAACAAGCAAACATAAAACATAAACATAAACAACAGCAACAAAAATATGTGTGAGCATATAAATAAGCAAACATTTCATATTAATGTTTGATTTAGCTGATTCAGATGTTCTAGCTCTCATTCATACCCTAAAAGCACAATCATGTTTGCTTTGAATATTTAAATACAGCTCTTCTTCTGCCATTTTCAACATACGCACACCCAGGATTTTGATATTCAAACAAAAGGTCTTCACCTCAAATTTGGCGCTCCCACCACCAGAAGGCTGACAGGCAAAACAAAACAAAACTAAAAAAATGTAATTTCAGTATTTGGTGCCCCCCTTTACATCAATTTTTGCACCTTTTGCTGTTAAATTTGGCACCCCCATAGCCCCCCATGGTGCGCACATGATTTTTCTTGATTAGAAAAATTGTTAATAGGATTTTAAGTGACTGTTCTGAAATTCTCGCCAAAATATATTACAAATCTGGACCATCAAGGATCCCCCAGGATACATTCAGTATTCTGCGGATCTCCAGTAGGCCTACCTAGCCTCTCAGCGTCTATTTCCTTTAAATTCTTCATCCATTCTTTCACACCTTTTTAGCGGATTTGCGTCGACATGCACTTTCATTGAGCGCTCCTCCCCCATCTAGAATAATGCTCATTTCACAATGCACTGGGCAATGTTCGGTCATGCAGGCCTAGACAGCCAGGCCTAAATTAATAGATGCCCTTTTACCATCATCCCTATCTTCTTCCTCAGTCTAGTGTGTTGCTTGAGTCACTCTCACTCCGATGTCATCTTCTTTGGACGTCACGTGCGGGAGGAAATAGGGAATATTGGGAGATTAAGTTATGGTTTTAAGAGATAAATTTGATGCAAGTTCAAGATTAAAGAAGGATTTCTAATGAACTACAGGATAGTTTAAACTTGATGCTATATTGATTTGTAGGGATGAAGAAAAAGTTTCTGACATTTAAAATCCAAAGTTTCTTTTTCCATTTCTGATATATTGTGAAAACTCTGAAGATTCTGGATATGGCTGTATAAGAACACATTTTGAATCTGTTAGAATTGCAAGATGCACTTGTTGTTTTATGCGTAAATTCATATCAATTTGGTTAAATTCAGCATAGATCATTTACCATGGAATTAAATCCCTAAAAACAATGAATATTAACATCGATCAAAACAAAGTCAATGTTTTATACTATTTATGACAGGATATTTTCAGGTAAAAGGCGTAAGCTCAATTAGGGCATAAATATTGTAAGATTGTCATTTACACATAATAAATTTTGATAAATGAAAATCGTATGAAAAGGTTATTCATGATTTGTGGCATAAATAATTACAAATCAACCCAAAACGATCTTTCAACTTTTTGCATTTTGTGTTAGACCCATGCTTTTTGGCATTATTCAGGATTCATTTGTCAAAATTTGTAGGTATTTCTTTTGATCTGACACCTCTGAGGCCCCTCAGTTATATCATTGCTCTATGGGAATCAACATTAAACCCATGCATTGCGGACCGCAGACCCTTGGCATTACTGCAACTTAGGGGGTGTTGCTCAAAAGTTGCAATTGATCACAAGTTGCAGTTGATCGGAATATGCCAATCAAAATCATTGTTTCATGCGCATCTTGTTGAATGCGCGCTCCATGCGTGAGTGAAAATGCGCATTACAATTTGCAAAGCTGCAGTTGATTTGCAGTTGATTTTGAGCAACACCTCATTAGTTATCTACAGAAGATGTGGATATACAGGGTGCATGTAGGTCATATTTGGCCGTTGTAAAACCAGTTCATTTTAATTTGAATTGTCAGCTATAGAACTTGTATAGACGTTTGGAACAGTTCCCACTGTGGAGGTAATTACAAATTCCTTGGACCTCTTACAACTTCGCAATGTAAAGAAAGAATTTGAAATGATCCAGAACCTTCTCTTTTCGTGTGTGCGCCTGCAGTCGATGTTGTAATTGGAGCATGTATTTTCGAGTAGATAGGTTTTCAAGAGATGAACTCTGCAATATGAAGCTGGAAAACACCTTCTTTCACGCAGTCCCTTTCGCTGAATGGAAATAGGGCAAGACTGTGTACATTCAGTCTATCTTCTCTCCGCCGTACATATTCCTATTGATCGACGGGGAAGGTGAGTGGGAGGTGTGCATTCCCTTGCATACATTAGAATCCAGCGCTCGGGCCTAGAGCAGGCTTGCGCTCTGATTACCAGTGCCGGCTTGCATTTAGTCACAGGTATTTCTGTCACAGATTTGTTTGCATCCTGCGTTTGAGGGCATTATGGGTGAAGAAACAGAAAGATATGGAGGTTCAGAGACAGAAAGGAAGAGAGAGAGAAAGAGAGAGAGAGAGAGTGGGGGGGGGGGGGGTAGAGAGGTGGGAGCGACTGAAATTGAAAGGCAGGTAGAACAGGAAAGATAGGTGGATTGATGAATAAAGTTATAGAAAAAGAAAGAGAGCTAGAGATAAAAAGAGAGAGAGACAGACAAACAAACAGAGAGATAGAGAGAGAGATATGTTTTGCATGCAAGTATGTGTGTATTTGTTTGTGTGTGTGTATGCGTGTGATTGTGTGTGTGAGCATTGAGTTATATTCATGGTGTGAATAAGGAAAGACTGAGGGCAAGAGAAAAAAAGGAGAAAGGAAGGAAAGAAAAAAAGGTAGAAGAAAGGAAATTGTGAGACAGGATTGAACACCCTGGTTCTTGCAAATAGAGCTTGGAGCAGAAAAAAAATGAATGGAGAATTTGAAAATGAGAAGGTGATAAAGAGCAAAACAGGCGGAATAGATTTAAGAAAGAAATTTTTTATTAAGAATTGGGAAAACAGCAAGTGTTTGGAAGGAAATAGGCCAACGGTACGATGAACCTATATCTTTCCTCATACCTTAACCAATGTTTTTTTTCATTTGAATGATTTCTTTTGATTTGAAACATAGCTGAAGTACATCATGTTTGATGTAGATATAACTCAAAATCTTTAAACATCATTCATGAGCTTTGAATGTATTAATAGCTTGTTGACTGTTCATAAAAATCTATGCTCTAAATGAGACCTATGAGCAGTCATTAAATTTCCTAGCAGCATAGGTAAAGCCATGCTTGAGTGAAGTTATATCCGTTGCCGGGTTTGTCTGTCTGCTTCAAATGCTAATGATGTTATTGTGAGCATGAACGAAAATAAACTTTTTTCTTNAGTCATAAGAATTGACCTCAAAATTCCAATTTATGTGGAATTGACGCGGGAATGGGTCATTTTTGACCATTCCTGGGTCATTTTTTAACTAGGAATATGGTCAAATAAAAATGACTTGGATAAAGGGTCATCATTTGAAGCAGAATTTTTTAGTGTGTAGCTGATTGACTGTTTATAAAAATCTATGCTCTAAATGAGAGCTACAGTATGAGCAGTCATTAAATTTCCTAGCAGCACAGGTAAAGCTATGCTTGAGTGAAGTTATATCCGTTGCCCGCTCTTTCTGTCTGCTTCAAATGCTAATGATGTTATTGTGAGCATGAACGAAAATAAACTTTTTTCTTCTTCGTCACTGTTTTTAGTCACGTTTGTCATCAATCATGCTGATAATGAACCTCCGAATAATAATGGAAAGCTGTTTGAAGATATTTGCTTTTTATTGATAATAACATTAGTTCTGATGAAACTTTGTCTTTTAATGATAATAATAACAGCGATATCTTACTCTTGTTGTAATTTTAGATCTTAGCTCAAAGCCATTCCAGAATAAAAATAGTCCTTTCTCATCGACTGCTGATCAGTTTGAAAAATATGCCTCATGACAATACTGATAAACATTTATATGAGTTTGAAAAATCATGTTTGTTTGACACTATATTTAAAATGTTTCATGATACTAACTATTTATTGATACACCAAGGTGCGTTACTTTGATGCAGCACCAAGTAACTGATGATGTTTCTGAAAGAAAATATCAGCAGTTTTCCGAAATTATAGCTTCTCAAAGTGGAAGTCACCTTCTCAACCTTAACAGATTGATATCAACGGTATCTTGTGATATCATTTGATATTGCCTATTGTCGTTGGCGAGAATTGATGGAAGCTGTAATCATGAAAATAAAACTCAAGCAAAAATTTTAGCTCATACAGTCGATCGCTGATTACTTGAGCACTTATATAGTTCAAGGTAATGAATCTGAAATAAATTGGATTCCTTTCACTCCTGCACTGATGCTAGTTCTAATCCACGAGAGACAAACTTTGTCATGCAATTATTTTCAATCATCACATGGCTTCCTTACCATTGCTGCAATGTTTTTGTTCCCCTGAAATCAATTTAGAATTCTTGCATACATGTAGTTCTCTAGTCCTGAAGTTTGTGCATGATTGCGTGGGTGCAGCAATGCCTAATATTTACATAAACAAAGATCCTGGAACTTAGGAATTAATTGTTTGCTCTTACCAGTGACTAGGTATGTTCACATTGAAGAGCTTTGCATGCCATAAAGTGGGCTTATTTGTATTCAAACTTCATTTCAAATGGGGTCTTCAGTTCGATCCAAAGGATTTCAGCAAGTATCTACGAATATGACACCAATTATGAACTAAGTAATACTAGCCATTGTTTCAAGTAATAGGTAAGATAACAGACCAAAACAAAATAAAAAGAATATACTTGGTCAATAATATTAATACTTGTGATATACCATATGTGATATAGAAATAAAAATCAAATTGTAAAAGCCAGAACAGTACAAAAGGATTGCAGAATTTTGCAGAAAATTGCAAAATTTTAAGTATGAAAGTGAATATAGGCCTGCTGTGGAAAATATTATACAACTGTATTTGGTGAATTCAGTCAGTAAATGGTTACAATGTCATTTATTCTTAGTATAGTTCTGAATATTAATGAAATTCAAGGTTGCTTAGATATATACATGAATAGTACCATTTTAGCCAAGCTGCATAGCAACCAAGCTCGAATCAAAGGTCATTGTAATAATTGAAAGAAAATAGATTATTTGCTTGATTTTCTCCCGCTCTATTGATCTGCAACTGACTGTTGACAAGTTCTTCGATAGTCTATTTTGCTATTCTATCGCTAATGTTTGAATTGGACAGTGATATAAAGCTTAAATATGCTGGTAAATTTAGCCTGAGAATGTTGAAAAAGGAAATTAAAAGTATGATATGTTCACTAATATGAGGCTGTTTTAGATGGAAAGAGTCAGGTGAATATCAAATGTTTTATGGGATTTCCGCGATGTTCAGTCCCCAGATATCCCAAGAAGCCAGAGGAGATGATTCTGTTAATGACTGTCTGACTCTGTTAATCACTGTCATTACATTCCAGACCATCACCCCCTTGATAATGTCTGGATATGTACAACCTTTGGTATTTCAGTCAAAGTCCAAACATTGTCTTCTTGCATTTCTTGGGTGTTGGCCACAAAATGTCATCATAAAATAGCTTTTATGAAGGTTTTGAAAGAAAAGTTCAGAGACAAATTATTCATATCATTTGAGATCTTTTAATGCACATTGTCTGATTGTGGGGAAAAGGTAAGATTTAGGGATTTCCTATACAATTGCCAAATAAAGTTGCCTGGGAGAAGAGAGATAGATAACGATTCATGAAATTTACATGAATAAAGATATTTTAGATGTAATCAAGGGCAGATCAAGGATTTGTAAACAGGAAGGAGTCCAAGGGAGAGTGGGGTGCAGGGGGGGGGGGGG
>BQKZ01002980.1:0-17188 GCA_036244855.1 Temnopleurus reevesii | reverse complement strand
GGGGGGGGGGGGGGTGGGCTTGCATCCCAGGCTCATAATTCATCATGTGTCGAGTCTGTTGTATGTCAAAGGGATATTGAGCATATCTTATGAGTGGTATAGAACATGACACAAATTCCAATTAGCATGAGAGCGTCTATGAGCCTTGCACAGAGAAGCGTTCATTAGCCTCCGTCAATGCCCTGAGAACATGTCATTTCCCCATATTACATCCGATTGTATGATGAACACAGTGTCTAGCTGTAGGTCTCTGTTGTACTCCCTCTGGCTTGTGTTTCCTATGCGGAGGCAAGATGCACGTCCAACACGACCACCGTTATTTGCTGAGTGTAGCTAGTTTTGATCAAAGCCTAGATTTGAATACATTCTATAAGAAAAATTAGACGGAAATCTTTAGCCTCTAACTCTCCAGGACCCTATGGCTTAAAGATACTGTCACACATTGCAGTTGCATAATTTAAAAAATTATCAAACCAAGATGTCTGTCCTATCTAAATATATTCAGATAGATGAAAAATCAACAGAGGATCCAAAAATAAAGAAAGTTGTTCATGCACTATCAAGATATCTATGTACATTGAATTAAAGCGTCAGGATGACGCATTAATTCCTGTAATAATAATGGTGGCTACTTCTAAAGCGCACAGGTCCACCTTATCGGTGCTCACAGCGCTCAAAGCTTTACACTCACTGTACAAAGCCTATGGAGGCGACGTTTTAGATTTTCGCTTATTTCAAGCACTAAACGTTGATTTTAAAGCCTAATATTTTCCCAGTTTAGTTTATATGCATCATCAACCCAACAGATAACCTGTAGGATCTGGCAGTTGAGAATTTTTTAAATGAAAACAATGTTAAACAATGGCTTTAATTTTTCTTTTAATTGAGAAAGATGGCTTTTGGGTAAAAAAATTGCAATAGGTTATTTCAAAAGACAATTTTAATCTTTGAAATGATATTTCATAATTCATGATTTTCTTTTGATTTAGCTTTGTGAATGAAAATTTCCGGTTGGGCCAATTTCATGGGGGCGGCTGGTGGAGGGCAACCAAACAACCTTTTTTTGAGAGAGGGAGGGGGCTTGTGTCCCAACCTATAGAATGGGTTGTATGTCCTAAGTCCATGGTATGTCAGAGATATTGAGTATATCTTATAAGTAGTATAGAATATGACACAAATTCCAATTAGCATGAGAGGCTCTATGAGCCGTGCACAGAGAAGCGTTCATTAGCCTCCGTAAATGCCCTGAGAACATGTCATTACCCCATATTACATCCGATTGTATGATGAACACAGTGTCTAGCTGTAGGTCTCTGTTGTAGTCCCTCTGGCTTGTGTTTCCTATGCGTAGGCAAGATGCACGTCCAACACGACCACCGTTATTTGCCTACTGTATCTAGTCTTTGATCACAGACTTGCTTCAAATTTAATGATATTAGTTGATAGGTCATTATGTGAGGGTAGAAATTTCTCAAACCATTGTGGAGAAACTTGTTAAAAGAGGCATTAAAAGAGGCATTGAAAATAAATGAACAAAAAACGCTCAAAAAGGGCCTCTATTCCGAAAAGATAAGTACAGAATATCTTGATATTGCAGGAAAAATGTGAAACATTTATTGCAAACTGTACTGTATTTCACTTTTTAACGATATCTAAAACTGCATTTTATTGAATTGTATTTGAAATTGAAAAAAAAATATTTCACAGATCTCATTTCTGATGCATATTGTTTTCCAAGAATATTATAGAATGATTAAACATTTGGTTAGAGAGAAGTTTATTAAAACAGAGCAAAGCAACAACAGTGTACAGGTGGTTGCTAGATTGTGAACCTAAAAATATCTTAAGTGCATATTCATAACAATGGAAAAAGATAAATGAATAAAGTCAATGAATATTACACAAGATTGAAGGAGAAGTTGGCTTGTTATTCATTTGATTTCTGCAAAAAGATGTTCTCATATTTTAGAATTGAATTCAGATTGTCTGTAAGCTGAGACTAGTATTGAGTTGAGAATGATCCTCCTGATCAGATCAGCCTCAACGTGGTTGGATGTGGTGCTTTTTATGCATCGTGGAGAGCAATATTCAGAGCCTCCGTCTCCCGTATAAAGGGGATATCGTCATCGTGTGCGTATCGCCGTGACCCTCCTCCACCTCCGCTCCTCCTGACAGCCGCGGGAGAGGCAATTTTCATCTTGCAGGCGGCTGAGACGGCAACGAAGAGAGGCGTAATTGCGCTGGAGCGGTGTATCTCTGTCAAATCTCAACAGTGGATTCACTAGTGGACGGGCCGTGGCGATCGCTTGTTGCTTTGTCTCTTGCATCCTGGACGATTATTAATCCCGGACTCCTGTCTGACGAGTCTTTGATTGGATGAGCGATCTTGAATTGGTTTTTATCTCTCAAGGTATTTGCACTGATCAAAAGCTTTTTCATATATATCCAGATAGTTTTTAAATGATCCTTTGAGTTGGTTGTTATCTGGGGACTTATTTTGTTTCATATGATGGTATCACCAACTTGAGCATACTTGTCTAATGGTTCCAGCTCCTCAGGGGTCATTGACGCAATATGTGACGTAAAGCAGAATTGATTCCAGTCCAACGTCGCTTCCCTTGGTGACATTATGATGATAACATCAAAGCCAGAGTTTGACTTCAGTCTTTAAGTGGGGACTAATCTTTGATGTTTTCTTACATTTGAGAAAGAAATCCTTCCATATCCAATGTGAACCTATATCGTATGCTTTTATTATACTATTCTACCTACATTCCATGTTTGCACATTGTGATATAACTGATCAATTCTCTTCAATTATTCTAATTTTGTTCTAATGATTTTGACAATCAAGTGGCAATAATAATAATAATAATAATGATAATAATAATAATAATAATACTGTAATTTATATTGGGCTTTCCCAAAGGATAAAAAGTGCTATTAGCAGGTATGTATTAGTACTATGATGCATATGTGAATTAAAGCCACCTAATTGAAACTTTCAAGTTGACTATACAGAACTTTGGTAAAATGCAACGCATACTCTCTAATTAATTATCCTGTAATTCTCAGTTTGGGTCACTTCAGTTTTACCCAAAAAGCTAATGATGCTCAAATGCATGAAAATGATAAATATTTGTTCAGGTAAATGAGGATGGTGTGAATGGAAAGAAGATCCGATGCATTCATGCTCTCACCATAGTGTTTCATCACCCATCTATCCAAAGACTCGGTCACACAGTTGCATCAATAGCCATTGTACATGCTCTGTGCGTATTGATTTATTTTATGACAACTATATAGTGCAGAAAATTTAGGGGTGAATCTTTGCTATGAATATGTCTCAATTGGGCTAAACATATATATAGGTACATGTTGCTGTGAACAAGGCTTGTACCCTGCATATTTTTGTGCATGGGGACTGTAGAATAAACTAAAATTACATCTTGGATATGGATAATTTTACGAAAGTCTCATGTCAGTTGGGCCCAAAAAGCTGAATCTCTGTTATATGTTCATTTATATTCCTTGAAATTCAATAGTACCTGTAACTAACGTATGAAAATTCAAGGAATTTCATTAAGACAGGCACTTGTTAATAGCCTAACAGACATTACAAAACTATGGAATTGTTCATGTAATGTCCATTTCAGCAAACATATGACTTAGCATTTAGGGAGCCTTCACTTGTCCAGCTCCAATTGAAATAGAATTAACTTGTTTGCTCATCAATTTCCAATCAATTCTTCTGTCCCCACATGCCACTCAGATTTCACCACTTGAAGGTAAGCATTGACATCATCATAGCACAGTTTTTTCTGCTTGATTTTCGTTTCGGAATGTCAGGGTTGATTAAGAATTAGTGACACTTTCCAAACACGTGTTGGAATTATATATACTATGCACTATTGGCTGTTCAGAAAATTGGATACAAGTATAATTACGTGAAGTAAGTTCAATATGCAATCAATGTGTTGAACTATTTGTGATAATTGTGATGATGATGATAATGATGATGATGATGATGATAATGATGATGATAATGATGATGATAATGTTGATTATGATGATGATGATGATGATGATGATAATGATGATCATGATGATAGTGATGATCATAATGTTGATTATGATGATGATGATGATGATAATAATGATAATATTGACGGAGATAATGATGATGTTGATGATGATGATGATGATGATGATGATCAACATAATGATGTTAGTCATGATGATGATGATCAAAATAATGAAGGAGGTGATGATTGATGCCATTGTTGCTGATAAAGGTAGTGATGAAGAATGCTATATAGCTGATGGTTATCATCATAATGGTAGTGATGATGAACGTAACAGTGGTGGTGATCGTCATTACAAAAATGAACAAGATGAGGAAGAGGTAATGGGAACGAAAGTTTAAAGAAAAAGTAGATATGTGCCCATTTTTTTATTTTACATATTTTTATGAGGCTTTTTGCTTTTAATTTTATCTCCTATATGTTCATTTGCAATTTTAGGGTTTTATGAGAATATTGATGGAATTAGATTAAATTAAATCAACAAATCAATGGAGGAAGAATAAGAGGAGGAAGTTGAAAAGGAACGTGGAGAAGAGGAGGATGACGACAAGGAAAAACGAGATGCAGGAGGGCAATAGTGACTTGCATTACCAATAGAGATGATGTATCATGCAACTGAATATCATTGATTTGAAAAGCATTTTTAAAATTGATTATCTTCTCTCCTATCTCCTAGGTGGACTGCATGCCGATGAACCATGGGAAGGAAACTAAACCTCACTCATCTCTCAGACAATGAATGTCGCAAAATCCTTGATGTTATCCAGAGAGATTTTCGCGTACGGCATGATGAGAAAGAACGCTTCACGTAAGTAATATTCATACATTTATGTAATGTCTCGCTATCTCTTCCTTCCTCTATATTGCAGTTAATGCATTATCTGTCCCCTTTCCATTGGAATTAACAAAAAATGAAGTTGTCATTTTTTATATCTGTGCTGGAGGGAACTACTTACCCATGTTTCCTGGTCAGACCTCCACTAAATTGTTTGGTTGCCCCCCAAAATTTTAGTCTGATTCTTCTTAAGTTTTGACTACATTTTATTTAAAAAATATACCAAAATCTATAGTCTCTTACTTGCCAAGACCTTATAGTAATCCCTCAAAATAACACAAACAATTTCCCAAAAATATTGCTGTCTATTTGTAAATGTGTTATTGTAAATATGCTAGGGACCAAGCTATGGCAATACACTATTGTAAATTGATCTTTGACCCCGTTTACACCGACTTTTAGGCCTGCCTGAGGTTGGACTCGGGCCCGCCTAGTTTTTGGTGTAAACGCTCGCTGGCCCAATTGCGGTACCAAATGCCGGCCTACTTTTGGACCACCTCTTGAGGTTGTCTCGGGCCGGCCCCGGGCCGGCCTAGNGAATATGCATATACTGGGCGGACCCTCGGTGCAAGGCCAAATGCCTTATTTGGGTTGATCTTTTGACCTTATCACGTGATCGCAACTTTTTGGTCTAAACGATTTTTTCGTCGCCCGTGAATTCTCGGGGTCGCGCCCTCTATCGGACTGGCAGCAATGGAAAGAAAAGAGATTGATATTCTAAAATCGTTTAGAATCTGAACTATCCTCTATATTGCAGTTAATAAATTATCTGTCCCCTTTCCATCTGCCCCCTTTCCATTGGAATTAACAAAAAAATTAAGTTGTCATTTTTTATATCTGTGCTGGAGGGAACTAGTTACTCATGTTTCCTGTATTTCAGATGGTCAGTCCTCCACTAAATTGTTTGGTTGGCCAAGAAACAGTTTTAGTTTGATTCTTCTTTTAGTTTTGACTACACTTTATTCAAGAGATATACTAAAATTCTAAGTTTCTAACTTGCCAGGGAGGTGTTTCACTAAGATAAGAAAGACTTTACGCACGACTTTACGTTCGACTGGTATCCCTTCTTGTGCGTAATAATCCACAATAGTGGGTGCATTCAGCGCAAGAATTGATACCAGTCGAACTTAAAGTCGTGTGTAACTTTAAGAACGATTTGGTGAAACACCGCCCAAGACCTTAGAAATCTTTCAAAATGAAATTATTTCCCAGAAACATTGGTGTCTATTGGAAAATTGTCTTGGGGAACAAGCTAAAGAAATACGCTATTGAAGATGAATCTAGAGAAGTAATGGGAAGTAAAGAAAAGGTAATGTTGGGTACATTTCCGAGGGTCGGGCGATGGAGGGCAACCAAACGACTTTTTGATGGGTCTGTCAATATGTGAATCGACCCAAAGATGAGAAAGGGGTAATAACTTCCTCTTGTCAGCTGGTGTCAAAGAGGGCAATTACAATATTACTTGAGAGAAATGAAGAGCGTGATGCGGCCGACAGTTGAAAATTAGAATGTCTGGTCTGGTGCTCTCCATCGTCTTGTGCATGACGTTGTATTGTGAAGAGACATTCCATAAAGGGGTAGTTCCATATTGTGAAATTTCCAAATCTGTTGGATATTTTCGGTTCTAACTACAAAATGAAAACGAGAAAAAGTTTTATATTTCAGTCTTCTACAGCTGTGACCTTATAGATTCATATGTCTACGGATTCTTTATTTGGGATACTTTGTTTTCCATAGAATTATGAAGTGTTGTTCCTCTGAAGAAGAGTAGTTTTCTGTGTCCCATACAACATTTTTAACTTATCTATATATTTCATATATATAGAATTAATTGCTCCTGATAACTATAGGATCCTATCCTGATTTCCCCCATCGATTAGTTCAACATTCATATCCAGTTACATGACCAACGCAGAATCTGAGCTATACACACCTTATGGGTGAAAAATATTCAAATCGAAACGCACCCCCTCTGATGAAAGCTAGCAGCGGATTTAAAAAATGTTAGAATAAATCAAATTTTCAAGAAGAAAGACAATACTTTCCTATCCTGATTTGCACCTTTGACTGTGAGCATATGACAAATTCATGAACTACTCCATCCATGTACCCAACCTATGGTAAACATAGGAGTGTGTGTATAGTAACCCATCACGCAATCATATAGTCAATGAATATTGATCAGCTCACGGGCAAACAGAGAATTAAAAATTAGTTTCTATCGATCTATGATACACTTATTAGTGCATAGCTGCTATGTTTGCACTTTAAATACTTAGGGAAGCAAATATATAAAATCTGTTGCTAAAGTTCGGAGTGTCAATTTGATACTCATTTTAAACCACAGCTGATTAAATGCATAAGGTTTCTAAATCACAAGGAAAAATTATGTAGTTCACAGATGTTTAAATATTCATAAAGTTTAACTACAGAGTCGTAAAATGTGTAAATCCGCCAGACTTTTTAACCCTCAATGAACCACTAGCAGTCCAGCCAAACCTTTAGCATACATCATTACTTTATTCATGTAGATAATATTTTATATTTTTTTCCATAAGATTTGCTCGCAAATAAACTATACCTGTCAATCATTATAGCATACTTTGCTTACAATACCAAAATGTTTTGTAATTTCTGCCAGCTGTTTGTGAAAATTGGAAATATATGCATACGCTCTGCCTGAAAATGACATTGTTATGCATAATCAATATAAAAAAGTTTTTAAAAGAAATTACCAGATAACAATGTAGAGCTGATGAATCTATCATTTAAATTTGTGTAAATTGGACATCGCACATTATGAAAAAAAAATTATTTACAAACTACAAACTAGTAGTCACATTGTTCTTTAGAAACTTTACATGCACATTTTGCACACCTTTTCCCATGGAGTACGGATAATTTTGCCAGTGGGTAGGAGTGTGCGTTATCAGCTTACAAGATGCAAGGCCGAACATGGAACACAAGCAGAAGGACAAGCTGCCAGAATGCTAGAGCTAGTTTACATGGGATTGAATTGTGTTTGTTCGAAATGTTAAACTGTTTGTTCCTCTTTGTGCTCTTACTTTCTGATTGGACAGGCATAGATGAAGGAGGATGTGAGACTTCTTAGGTAAAGACAGAGAAGAGAGAGACATAGAGAGAGAGAGAGGAGGAAAGAAATGGGCGTGGGGTGGATGATAAATGATATCCAAGTAAAAATATATTTGAATCTTTTAGGCAGAGGTTAGCAGTTGGGGGGGGGGAGGGGTTGGGGGAGAGAAAGGATGAAACATAAAGAAATGAACAATAGAAAAAAAATTATCAAAGATTTGGAAGGACAATTGGTGTACAAAGGAAACACAGAGCAAAAAAAGAAAATCTGATTTTTATCTCATTTCAGATTCTCTACACTCAACGAAAGTTATTTTCAGTGCACATACATGTCCAATAAGAATTGGAATGAATTTTAAAGTTTAAGATTTTCCTCAGAAAGACTTCACCCCTTACCAAACAAGATATGAATAGGTAATATTTGTAAGCATTCACTGTTTTACAAACATAAAAAGAGGTGAGAAAATGGAAAAAAGGGTAGAAATTAAGAAAAAATGTGATTGGCAGAGAGAGACTGAGGGAAAGATCAGGGGGAGGGGGGGGGGGGGTATAATGTAGCATAGTGGTAGAATGTAGGGAATTCAGGATTCAGGATTCTAGGGAATGTAACTAAGAACTAAGAAGATGGCAAACAGGGACATATCACATTCACATTCTCAGAAAGCACCACCCCTCTGGCTTGTGTTCACCCCAGCGTGTATGACATTACTCATCAGGGTGGTGTTTCACCAAATCGTTCTTAAAGTTATGCACAACTTCAGGAAAGACTGGAGTATGTTAACGAGATTAATACGCATAAGACTCTCGATCATTCAGCCAAAGAACTGTTACCAGTCGTTACCAGTCTTTTGTAATTTGGTGAAACACTGCTCAGGTCACATGGAAGCATGTTTCACCCTCACTGGTACGAGATGACATCAATTAATTCCTATGAAACTCATTGATGCTTAACCCTTTGAGTACTAACTCATTTGTCCTACTTGGAAATTGCTTTCAAGGAGGGCTTGGTAGGAAAATTATAACATTGTAGTGTGAAATGTCACTAATATTCTGGTGAATGGGGATATGACAATATATACACTAAATGTTAATTCAATATAACCAATTTCTCCTACCTTGAAATCGTTTTCAATGAGAGTTTAGTGGAAATATTGTAACATTGTAATGTGAAATGCCACTCATATAACAGTTCTGGTGATTAGGGATATGATAATAATTATACAGTCGCCTGTTAATTGAATCAATATGATTTGCATAAATACAATAAATTTTTCTTTGAACGTGAGCAACAAAGATGGCTATTCATCACGAGACCTAGGTAGCTCATTAGCATAAACTCATAAAAACAATTTAGGAACATATTGCCATGAGCTGAAAAATCTACTTGATCATGGAATTACATTACGCAAAGCTTTTCCACTAAATAATAAAAAGGAATATGTAAGTTTCATGAGTCATAGTTTGTGTTATCTTTTTCATACTGAAGTCTCTGATGACATATTTTTGATCATGCACAGACTGGAGAAATCTGAAGATAAATTGGCTTACTTTGTCATTTTGTGAAAACAAGTCCACATCTACTGTAGATATTGTTTTTCATTTTGAGATTGAAGAGTGGAGTTATTCACCATAAGTGTGGTCCATTTAACATGCTTCTCAGAAAAAGATAGAGTGAACAGCATCTCCTACATGTGTGTGTTTTGGGGGTACTCATTCTGTCTGATTGTAATCATGTTTTATTATATTCTTTCCCATTTTCTACTATTCTTCTTAAATTTCACTCTAGCTACTTGGACATTACACATTCTTATGGGAAATTATGAATATCACAAATTAATAAAATATAAATCAGCATTCATTATAGTGGTATAGAATGTAAGAGTTATCTTATCCGTAGGTTCCATCAATAAAAGAAATATAAGTAATTAAATATGAAACTTATGCATGAATTTGAAGCCAGGCGTTCGACGAGATAACCATCAGGCTGCTCTACGAATCTGAATTTTCTGGGAAGATTAGATGATATATGATGAGGAATATTATTCCAGGCTCATGCTATGCTTTGGTACAGTAAGTAGTGCGTGGGATGGCGTCGGTCGCTCCATGGGGGCTTTTCAACTGAATTATTCAGTGCTCTCCCATGGGGCATCTCTGTGGACTCAACTGCTGAGATGAAAATATTGCAGATATATTCTGGATAAATTGGATTGTTGACGGACATGTCCAAGGAGCCATTGAAAAAGCTGTATTTACTTGCACCAAAGATCTCAATATTCACAGCAGAATACAATTTATATTGCAAAACTACCATATTGGAGTGAAATTCACGACAAACTGTGCAGATTTAAGCCACAGTCATCACTTTCTGAAACGTGTTAAAAACGGGATATTAGATGTTCATTGGTAATCTTAATTCTGTATGAAATACATTGATTGTTTATAACATGGAACACTTCAAATGTACACATTATGAAATTTTGACTTATTGTTAAATTTAAAACCAGAAGATAGCATATTTCCATCGCATTTTGTACATTATACATTTTTGTAGCACTTTTTCAAAAAGCATTGTAGATAGTGCTGTCAAAACATAGGGATGCATGATGTCAAGTTTTCCAAGGTATTTAATGATAATTGTAAAATTCAATTACTGATAAAAGGTAATGTGATATGATGGATTTATTCTGTATTTCAATCAGTAGAAAATTGTTGAATATAGTAAACACTTCCTTACACTTTCACGACTACATTCAACTCACTGCATGCATAATAGTTCATAACATTATATGACTTGTGTGTGGGCATCAAACTCACTTGGGGCTCAGGGTAATATTCATTTGGCCAAAATTGACGAGTGTGGCGAAGAGTGGTGATTACTTTGTGTGATGGTGATCAAATAGAAAGCTTTTTTCACAGTTTGAAAGAAATGATAGATGTCTTTATGAGACCCGCTGACCTGATGGGGTGGTGGCAGGGCCAGCGTTTTGATATCAAGGAGGTACAGAGAGTAATTTTGGGAGTAGAGAGGACATGTTTAATCTGTAATATAGTTAGCTTTTATCCCCAAAATATGATTTGTATGATACATCTTCAGTATCAATTACAATATACTTTAACTCACTGTCCAATGATGAATTCTCAAAGCATATTCGTTACAGATACCATGGTTTAATTTAAATGATGATTTTGATACGTATCAGATATTTCAAGTATGATTTAAGCCTGTAGTTGTATCAAATAATGTTTAATTAAGCTAATTGAAATATAAAATTTCAGAAATGGAGAAAATTGTCTTACATGTTTGCTAAACATTTATCATAACCAAACAAAGAAAAGAGAGCCAAAAAGAAAAAAAAACACAGAAAGGGGATGAGCACTCTCAACTCGGCTTGAAGCTACATGTATGAAAAAGGAAGTATCATTGAAGAATAAGAGTAAGAATATCAAAACATGTAATGCATATGTCTGGGTGGGGCAATATCATAGGAAATACATAAAATTACTTTTCAGGAGTTAATTGCAGTCTAGGAAGGGGGAGGGGGAAGACATACATATACGCACATGCTAAAACAAACAAGTGATTGGGCCCCTTCCCCCCAGCCCCCTTCTCAGTGTCAAATTTTGGTTTTACCTAACTATTGGGGTGTTGCTCAAAATCAATTGCAAATCAACTGCAACTTTGCACATTGTAATGCGCATTTTCATTCGCGCCCGGTATGCCGCATTTAACAAGACGCGCGTGAAACAATGGTTTTGATTGGCGCGTTCCGATCAACTGCGACTTGCAATCAATTACAATTTTTGAACAACACCCCCTATGTCCCAATGTTCCGCTGTAATAGTGATGAAAGGGAGTAAATGGTTAATCTTCCACATGTTGGAATGTTTAACATCCCAACCTTTACTACTGTGGATGGAAATATAATTCTTACATTCCGTACTTATGTTTCCATCAAATGTTTATGAATTTTTTATACCAAATGTTCCACAATCATATAGGGATTATTTTTTTCTTCTCTCTATTGGCTCTCTTTTTCTGTCTGGAAGATGATGAGGTCTGGTTATTTCCCTTTTATTCATACAAGCTGATTTTAATTTTCTTAATTGATTTTAATCAATCAATCATTTAAAATGATAATTAATCATTTAAAACTATTTAGATGTTTAATTATGCATTAATTTAAATGCAAGCCTTTAATCTACCTCTTCCGAGACGAGGCGGCTGATGAGAAAGACTCATAAAATAATTAGATTCTTGTTCTAAATACATTCAGTCCAACAAGGTATAGTCCCTTGCAGATAGATCAGACAGTATCAAACCAAAAGCAGAAAAGCAATTACCAATCTTAATTTGAAGCGAATGCTTAGCAAATTCTTCCGAGGTCAGTGCTTCATGCAGTACCCTCCAAAGGATTATAATTTGTATCTCATTATTAATTGCACAGCGACTGTAATTTGAGATTTTAATTAGGTTAACTTGATTAAATTCCTAATTACCCCAGGAGCGTGAGTTTTGAAATAATTTCTCATGAACCGTCTGCATCAATTAGGCTTGATACATATTTTCTTGCATCTAAATCCAAAACCATGTGTTTGGAACAGATGAAACACAATTAATGTTACACTTTTAAAAAAAAGATGGTTATGTGGGAGCAGTTTAAAGCCCAAGTATAGTTTTGGTAAAGATGAAGAAATGTGAATATTGGCGATGTTTATCATATATGACACGTAAATTGACACATAATTCTTATACACATTTTGAGCCCATAGCATATTTTTTACGAACTGATTCTTTTTAAAATTTGGATTTGACCGTTAAATCATATTTAGCGCCCTCTCTTGGTTATAGCATCATTTTGCTCGTTATCGAGCATATACAAAGTTTTTTCCGAGATATGACAATAGAATGATATAGGGATATACATAACAATCAAATTTTCATCCAATTCTGAGCATGGGAAGTTATAAGAAAATATTGAAATAGTGTGGTGCAGCACCACACTAAAAAAACTTGCACAATTTACGTTATAGCTTTTCCCAAACTCGTTCATTTTTCGCACAATCTTTTGTGCAATATGTTTATGATACTATATTTCATTTTATATAGATTTGAAGACAAAATCTGGTTATAAAAATATTCGCTTTTACCAAAACTGTACCTGGGCTTTAAAAGTTGGAATTCATGCCATTTTGTCAGTTCGTTTACTTTTTATTGGGGGGGGGGGGGGGGTAGCAAGAATTTTTCACAAAACTTACATTATGATGTGGCTGGATGGAATGATTTGAAGCTATATTTTGGCTAGCTCTCACTACATTCCAAATGACCGAGGATACAAAGTGAAATATAATCATATCAAAACCACTATACATATCTTTTCATATAATGAGATGAACTTGAAATGATATGGAAAGATAATTGGGATGTGATGAAAAGAACCTTCATAATTGTTTTGAGAAGGATACATAGAAGGTGTTGGTAAGGTAACATCACAACTCCAATGTCACATTATCGCTGCAGGCTTGAATGTGCTTGATTTGTCTTGTTTGAGCACAATGTATTAACCATGTGGTCATATCTGAGTAATATTTGATATGGTGCTAGACCTGGTGAACCTGAGTTGCTGTACCATGTGAACTTGATTGAGTTCAATTAAGTATGTATTTGATAAAGCAGACACTATTCTGCAAATAGGGGGTACATACGAACAGTGGAGTGTTAAAAAATGAATTGGATTGAAATTGACATTTTTAAGTTTGATTGTTTGATTTCAGGATTTTCATTGAATGCATGGATTAAAAAAAATATTGAAAATGGAAGAGTCCAAATCCCTTTTTGGTAAGATTGTATTCTGAAGATTCATCATCAAATGGGAGATATACTATTACATTTCTATGGTATAATTTGCTTGATCCAGTAATGTACTTTCTTAGTCTACTGGTCACCATATTTTGACATATTTTGGCATCCATTAGGTAACATAAATTTGACCGCCCTCAAACCGAATGACCTTTTGAAAATGAAAATATCTGAACAGGAGAAAAATGAAAGATGAACATGTAAAATACAACCTTCGAATATAATATTTGAATATGCTTTCACTTTACTTGCCGTATTAAGTGTTATTTTCCACCTGATTTGTTTTAACAAAATTGTTTAAAACAAATAAAAAAAGTTTTCCAAGCAACCGACATTATTTTCCATAATTACGGGCAATCAAAAACATTCATTATTATTATTTTTTGCCTTCACATCCAAACAAGGCAAGATTACCATTTTTTATTTTTTTATTTGGCAATTTCTCCACTGATGACTTCTGTTCTGTTTTTGTTCGTGGTGTAGTGGTTCGGACTATCGCCTCTTAACTAGAGGGTCGGTGGTTCGAATCTCTCCCAGGGCGTTAATTTCCTTCAGCAAGAAATGTACCCATAATGTGCTGCACTCAACCCAGGTGAGGTGAATGGGTACCTGGCATGAATATTTATTCCTTGAAACGCCAAGTGCACTAATGAAGTGGCTGCTGGGCTATAAAGCCAGGGTAATAATGCTGCAATTGTAGAGCGCTTAGAGAATTCTTAGAGTTGATAAGCGCTATATAAAAGCCGTTCATTATTATTATTTTGGGATGGACTGAGATTGGACGTTGATGTGATAATATGTTTATTCAGAGATGAGTAAAGGAGAATCCTTGTTCACTGAAGAAGTAAGTAAGGCGGACGAGGAAGTAGAACAAGAGTAGAAACCTAAATATAGTTGTGACGAGCCAGAGAGGTAAGAGAAAAACAGGAAAGAGAAAAACAACACTTTGAAAAATCAGGTCAGGGCAAGGCGTTGGTTGAAAACATATACTGTATATCAGAAACAAAAATCTAAGGAATATTTTGTTTCATGTACATACGTTGTTTTTTTTTCACTTGAATTGTGTTGAGCATAACTATTTGCAATGAAAATGAGGACAAAGCAAAAACTATTTTGTATCTTATATTGTAGAAAGTGAGGTTATACTATGAAGTGGGAATTGTATAATATAAATTGGCTGGATGTGATGCATTATATATTATTATTCAAAGTTGAATGTGACAACAAAAAATGAAAATAAAGCCCTATGGATATATGGATAATATCTGCTCTCGCTGAAATGAGAAGATATTAAGTCAAATTATATTCATGTAGAGCGTTTTGAAATAAAATACTTTGTGAGCTGGCTATGTAATACTTTGGCAGCAATACTACACAATACAACTTAATTAATAAAATGTCAAAAAAATATTCTGAGAGCAATCATTGAATGTTTTTGTCACTTTTCTGGCAATAAGGTCCTTGCGTCAGTCCTGGAAGAACATTACAGTAAGCTAAATTCCTGTGGAGATCATCTTCTTTCACTTCCCTCTCCTCATGGTCCATTTTAGAGTCTTTTTCTTCTCCTTTTGGCTTGGATTGGTTGTTGGGAGACGTAATGGAGGTGACCCATTTCTGTCTATGATTGTGGAGGGTTAATTCATTCACCTGAGCCCTCCTGTAATGCGGCTTGACACTCCAAAATGTCACCTCTAAGCTACCCTCACATATGACTACTGTTTCCATGGCGTTTAACCCTACCATCCATTGACGCCATAGAGTATTGGCATTGGTATGAAGCTGAATCATTAAGCCTAACCTTAATCCACTTTGTATCCCTAACAGAACTTGTGTTAAAGCCCTGCACTAAACTTTTACGTCATACTTTTTTATAGACCCTATTTCACTTAAATTCAATCATATATATAAAAAAAAATAAACCTACTGGTTGTTTATGATGCTTGCTTTAAATGACAATTGTTACATCAGGAAGGCCAAATCAGGTCACATCGCTAAGGAAGCTAGGCTACAGGACGTAGCTGAAATTTTCAAGGTTAATTGTAAGTATTGAGATTAATAGTTAAATGTTCAGTATTTTCAGCCAACACAGATGAACTTTCACAATCCTAAATGACGAGATTTAATCCATTGACTACTGGATATGCACCAACTTTATTGGTATTATAGCATTCAGTAGTCAATGGGTAAAATATCTCAAAAATTCCATATTCTTGCATCAAAAACACACATTTAGAAATTTGTATTTACAAACCTGAAAGAATGAAAAAAAACCACAACATTTTTGAACACTTCTAGGAATAATTTTGCTTCTTTTCTTCATTACTAAGAACTAGCCATGCTTGCTGCCAATCTAAAGCAAAGAAATTTGGCTTTACATCATTCCGCAGGGGACATTTAATTAATAAACAGGCATAACAGCTTCAAAGAATGCAGGAGCATGACATTAGTCGATTTAAGTGTAGCCCAAGGCGTACAGTTGAAATGGCGATGTTGCAAAGACTTGCTCTCGTTCGTTATCCTCACGAATTGACCGTGCTTGATGTTACATCCTTGGAAGTTACTGATTGACTCCATGCATTGCTACATCAAAATTGTGAGTAAATCAATTTACAGATAGTAGGGTGAAATGGAGAAAATACGCCATGTGAAATCTGTGGTGTACTCAGACTGAGATTCACCAACCAGGGGTTAGTACACAGTAATTTGTGTTACCCCTGGTAACAGGTACAATAAAAAAAATATTTATTCATGATCACATGTCCAGGTAAATGAATGTCACCTACATATCATGTGAGCTCATTTTATGATGAAGACATCAATTGAATAAGGATGATACACTTCTTGTAAATGTCTATCCTGCACATTCAAACAACTATGAGTTTTTAAGAAAGAATGCAAATTTTAGATCATTCTGAGAGAGTTTTGACAACATTGAGATAGATCCTCGTATTTCTGTTGATAATTTTATCAGTCGGTCCTATGGTTAAAATGGTTTCTTGCTTCCTTAAAAGCAAAGACCTGCATCTTTGTCCTATGATCAATATTTGAATAATTCAACCCTAACACTGATTGAAAACTTGTTTGTTTCTCTAAAAGCCTGTGGAATGGCACCTATCTGAGAAAAAGCTGACATTTAAAGACAGCTGATGTGAACTGCACCTTTACCCAAGCCAATCGAGTCAGAATCAATCTGAACGTGATGGAAACCCTTTTATGTGCGGGAGCACTTTCACTTCAAATTCTCCAAATTGCTTCAGTCGGCCAGAAGAAACTGCATTTTCGTTTGCAATGCTAACATAGGATTCCTATATCATTTTG
>BQKZ01002979.1:9239-24646 GCA_036244855.1 Temnopleurus reevesii | reverse complement strand
GGGGGGGGGGAATTAGGCCAGATAATAGTAAAAAAAAAAAAATGAAGGAAAGTTGTAGAACGTTGAAGTATCAATTTCTGGAAAATGCAGGTACATGACATGTATGCAGTCTTCCAGTGCTTCTTGATTGCAGTCTTCTTGTGGCAACCAATGAAAAGATGGCACACAAGCAAGCAAGCAGTCGGCCTGTCTGTTTTCATAGTTTGCAGCTGCTACGTTCATGACATTAGCCTACATTAACCATTGCTTTAACCTTTAAAATACTATTGGAAAGGGTGATAATGGGGGACGATTTGAAGGAAAAATTGCATTTCAAATATCTAATAAAATAAAATTGGCGGATCAATGCATATATATGTTTATACAATGGATCTCCATTCAATCGGGGCAATGCACAAATATAATTGCGTGTCTCCTCCTTTTGTGCTGCAGTGTGAAATTGAACTATTGGGATCTGAAGTTTATTCGCTCCATTCAAAAGAGTATTTGTTCCTTGTCAATCCAAATATTCTCTAGATCAATACCATATTTGCATTCAGTAAATATATCTCAATCGTTTACGGGTAATGAGGCAAGGACGACTGACTAAAAAAAAACCTTGCTATGAATGTTAGGATGGTTTGGACGTCACGTGTGCCTTCTAAACTACAGTAGGCCTGCATTACAATACCTACAAAACTCAAAATCCGACCTTGGAGTCAATGTTTATTTACACTTCAGTGTAATCTGCCAATGTTCCACATAATTTATTCTTGTAAAAAGATGAAGGTCTTGAGAAAGTAATATTAGCTCGAGCTTCTGTCATTTGTAATTTTGATGGGCCCTAAAACTTCAGCATTACTATATATTGGAAATGTTAGCTTGTAAATGTTGTAACACAATTTTCTTTTGCAAAATGTCTATTGCAAAATGTCTCTTGCAAGATGTCCTTTGGAAAAGTCACTTGCAAAACATCTCTTCGGAAACGTCGCTTGCAGAACGTCTCTTGCAAAAAACATCTCTTGCAAAACGTCTCATGCAAAACGACTTTTACAAAACGTCTCTTACGAAATGTATTTTGCAGAAGATCTCATGCAAAATGTATTTGCAAATAAACGTTTCTTTCAAAACGTCTCTTGTAAAACGTTTCTCGCAAAATGTTCTTGCGAAACATCTTTTGTAAAAAGCTTATCTTGCGAAACGTCGCTTGCAAAACGTCTCTTGCCATAGGTCTCTTGCAATATGTCTCTTACGAAATGTATCTCACAAAACGTCTCATCCAAAACTTCTCTTACAATACGTCCCTTGGAAAAATCACTTGCAAAAAGTCTCTTGCAAAACGTATCTTGCAAACGCCTAAAAAAAAGGGTCTCTTAATTACCAAACGTCTCTTGCGAAACGTGCTTTGGAAAACGTCTCTGGCGAAACGACTCCTATATTAAACGTACAGTATCTTGCAGAACATATCTTACAAAACGTATCTTGCAAACGTCTCCTGCAAAACTTATCTTTTAAAACCTCTCTTGCGAAATGTCTCTTCGTCTGTTCCTAAACGTCTCTTGCAAGATGTCTCGTCTCTTCCTAAACGTATCTTGCAAAAAGTCTCTTGCAAACCCTTTAAGTTAAAATGCCTCATTCAAAACGTCTTTAACAAAATGTCTCTTGCAAAATGTTTCTTGCGAACGTCTATTGTAAAACTTATCTTGCGAAACGTCGCTTGCAAAAGATCTCTTGCCATAAGTCTCTTACAATATGTCTCTTACGAAATGTATCTCACAAAGCGTCTCATGCAAAACTTCTCTTGCAAAACGTCCCTTGGAAAAGTCACTTGCAAAAAGTCTCTTCCAAAACCTTTAAGTTAAATTGCCTCACTCAAAACGTCTCTTGCAAACACATCTCTTGCAAAACGTCTAATGCAAAACGTCTTTTGCAAAACGTCCCTTGGAAAAGTCACTTGCAAAACGACTCTTTCGAAATGTCGCTTGCAAAAACTCTCTTTCAAACCCTTTAAGTTAAAATGCCTCACTCAAACCGTCTCTTGCAGAACGTCTTTTGTAAAACGTCCCTTGGAAAAGTCACTTGCAAAACGCCTCATTCGATTCGAAACGTCGCTTGCAAAACGTCTCTTGCAAAATCATGTCTTGCAAAACGTCTCATGCAAAAAGACTTTTACAAATACAGAAGACCTCATGCAAAAAGTATTTTGCAAATACACGTCTCTTTCAAAACGTCTCTTGTAAAACACATCTCTTGCAAAACGTCTTTTGCAAAATGTCTCTTGCTAAATGTCTCTTGCAAAATGTATCTTGCAAAACGTCCCTTGGAAAAGTCACTTGCAAAACGCCTCTTTCAAAACGTCGCTTGCAGAACGTCTCTTGCAAAAACATCTCTTGTAAAACGTCTCATTCAAAACGGCTTCTACAAAACGTCGCTTATGTATTTTGCAGAAGATCTCATTCAAAATGTATTTTGCAAATAAATGTCTCTTTCAAAAAGTCTCTTGTAAAACGTCTTTTGCAAAATGTTTCTTGCGAAACGTCCTTTGTAAATGTATCTTGTGAAACATCTCTTCTAAAGCATCTCTTGCGAAAGAGCTCAACTATTGCAAAATGTCTCTTACGAAAAGTCTCTTGCAAAACGTCTCTTGCAAAACGTCTCTTCCTAAACGTCTCATGCAAAACGTCTCCTGCAAAACGTCTCCTGCAAAAAGTATCTTGCAAAACTTACTTTGGATAACGTCTCTGGCGAAACGACTCCTATATAAAACGTCTCTTGCCGAACTTATCTTACAACACGTATCTTGCAAACGTCTCTAGCCAAGCTTATCTTTCAAAACGTCTCTTAAATAAACGTCTCTTTCAAAAAGTCTCTTGTAAACCGTCTCTTTCCAAACGTATCTTGCGAAACATCTCTTGCGAAAATGTCTCTTCGTCTGTTACTAAACGTCTCTTGCATAATGTCTCGTCTCTTCCTAAACGTCTCTTGCAAAACGCTTTATGCAAAACGTCTCTTGTAAAAACGTCGTGTGCAAGACGTGTCTTGCAAGACGTCTTATGCAAAACGTCTCTTGCAAAACGTCTCTTGCAAAACATCTCTTCCGAAAGGGCTCTTGCGAAATGTCTCTTACGAAAAATATCTGGCAAAACGTCTCTTAAACGTTTCATGCAAAATGTCTCTTGCAAAATGTCTCTTGTCAAACGTCTAATGAAAAACGTCAATTACAGAACGTCTCATACAAAAGGGCACTTGCAGAATGTCTCTTACGTATGGAAGGTCTCTTGGAAGACGTCCCTTTAGAAACGTTTCTTCCAATGCGTCTCTTCCGAAACGTCTCATCCAAAACGTCATTTGCAGATGGTCTGTTGCAAAAGGTCTCTAGCAAAAGGTCTCTTTCAAAATGCAAATACATGTATGTATAAAGTAATAGAATGCTATAAACTTAACATGGACGGCTACGAGTTATGAAGAATGTTGGTTGCGGAATCACATAAAAAAAATTGTCATTTTTTATTATCATGCAATCCATCGATTATTGATTCATAATATTCAGAGTATGCCTGAAGATAGACTCGTAAACTCTCTTAGGTCGTCTTTAAACAGTACGATGATCAGGATGATTGCGTTTTGAAACGAGTTTAGTTTTTTTCTTTTTTTTAATATTGTTATCTAATTATGTACAAACTGTTGTCTACAAGGGCACATTTATAAAAACAAAAATATTTCCGGATTTTCTGCTTTGGAATCTTGCCAAAGAGATCTCCTGCTGCAATAATCCATTTGAAACGTGTGCAAACAACCCCATGCACTCAGCGGAGAATCTCAGATGGAAATTCCCCACAAATCGGTTTCATGAGCTGTAATGTCATACCATTCTCCGGAAAACATTTTCTCATACTGTACCCTCGAGAACATTGTTTGGTAATTGGTCTAAAGAGCGGCCTTGAATCATACATTACAAACAAAAATTAGGCGAATTCTCGGGGTCGCGCCCTCTTTCGGTCTGGTAGCAATGGAAACAAAAGTTATCACGGGATTACGTTCTTAATAAAAAAAAATGTGTAGAACCTGAACTATCACCCACCGAGCGGGGAACCTCGGATGGAAATCCTCCACAAATTGGTTTCATGTCTGTAATGTCACACCATCCTCCGGAAAACATTTCCTCATACCCTCGAGAACATCGTTTGGTAATTGGGCCAAAGAGCGGCCTTGAATCGTAAATTGTGAGAAAAAAAAGTGATGACACAATTGGTGTTAAAACCAACACCAGGCTGGGCTAACTGTATTCCTAAACCAACTGCAAAACGTCTATTGCAAAACTTCTCTTGCGAAATGTGTCTTGCAACAATTATGTAATACTGTACATCTACTTGATAGAATTCTAGTCAAATTATGCATTAAACATGAGCACAAAAGATCTCCTGCAGGACTTTCCTTGTACCGCGTACAAACACCTCCATCCACATAGTTCAGATTCTGAACGGTTTTATAATGTCTCTGCACCCCATACGAGCAAGACCGACAGATGGCGTGATCATATCTTCGGACAGAATTTAAAAATGCTGGGTGAATTCTCGGGGTCGCGCCCTCTTCCGGTCTGGTAGAAATGAAAAAAAGGTGATCCCGGGGATATAACGCTCTCAAAAAAAAATGTTTCGAATCTGAAATACCATTCACCCAACAGGGATTCTTAGATGGGAATCCCCAAATCGGTTTCATGTCTGTAATATCATACCATCCACCGGTAAACATTTCCTCATACCCTCGAGAACATTGTTTGGTAATTGGGCTGAAGAACGACCTTGAATCATACGTTGCAAAAAAAATGAGATGCTATAACTAACACCACTTGTGTTAAATTCAACAATGGGCTGGGTTAACTGTATTTCCAAAAACCAACTGCAAGACGTTTCTTACCCAAAACGTCTCTTGCAAAACTTTTCATGCAAAACATCTCATGCAAAACGTCTCTCGCAAAACGTCTCTCGCAAAACGTCTCTCGCAAAACGTCTCTTTCAAAACATCTTTTGCAAATCGTCTCATATATAACGCCACCTACAACGCGTCTCTTGCTAAAATTCTATTGCAAAACGTCTCTTGCAATATTAAGGTATAGTTGTCCAGGGATGATAACGGAATTACATGGCACTTACATCTCAATGGCGTCATGCAAGAGTTCCTTTGAACCGCGCACAAGCAACCCTATCGACTTTAATAGTTCACATTCTCAACGATTTCATAATTTCTCTGCACCTCAGTGTTCTTCTACACACCCCTAAAACGCAACCGATAGATTGCGTGATCATATCTTCGTACAGAATATGAGACTTATTTTTCACTGCTGGGTAAATTCTCGAAGTCGCGCCCTTTTTCGGTCTGGCATCAACGGAAAGAAAAGTGATCGCGTGGTTAGCGCTCTTAGAGGGGAACAAACCCCTGGAGTTGTCATGTTCTCATTGAATGAACAAACTGTAAAAATTCGAGCAAAATTGGACAATCGGTTGAAAAGATAGGAATTTTCAAATTCACAGAGAAATGACGATCACTGCCGCTGATAGGAATCCGTGCGATCGACAACATACAGTAGAAGGAATCTGTGACACCATGCCGGACAACTCCTTATTGACTTTGTACATAGAAGTCTATTAAAAGTGATAAATGTGACATTTAGAGTAATGTTTCACGATCATCCTTCTTAGTATACATGCATAGCCGATGAAGAAATTGAAGCGGAGGAGCGTCATTTTGTTGACCCCCCCCCCCCCCCCTGGTCGCCGTATCAAAAAAAAAAAAAAAAAAAAAATAGGAGAAAATATAAAATGGTGTATACAGACAGACAGAGTGAATGAGGAGATGTCCGACATGACGTCACGGATTCCGTCCATCACTAGGATGCCCATAATGGATCGCCATATCTCTGTTAATGTGAAAATTCATAACTGTTGAACGGGTATAGTCCGATTTCGCTCAATGTTGCATGATAATTTGTTTATATTTAAACAATTTTTCTTCATTCAATGAATGCACGCCAATCCCAGAGGTTGGTTCACCTTTAACCCATAAACTGCTGAACACTTTACTTGATGCAATAAATTCCAAACAAAATATAGGTTACTTTGACCTTTATTTATGTTATAAATGTCAGTGGTATGATGCTGGAATTTACACAACTTACTCTCAAATAATGTACAATATCATGGCAAAAGGTAATACAGTTTTTTAGCAAATGATCTTTCCTAAAAACAAATGCTTTGAACATGTAATTCGGAGTCCAATCAAAGTGAAATTCAACGCCCTGTACTAAAGCTCCGTGTATATCAATAATGAGCTAGGAAAGAATTCGACACAGGCCCTAACATATCAGTCCATCGTGTAATGCTACTGAAGTTTGGAAGAATTCTTTTCAGCCCAGAGTAATGAATGACCATTGACAACTAATATCAATTGGATGTTTGAGAAAGTGGTTCATGCACACTAGTTGTGTATTCTTTTGTCATGCACACATATTGTTGGTATGGCAGTTTCAAGTTCTCGGCCAGCAGCAGTTTATGGGTTAAACGAATGTTTAGAAAGTGAGCTATCATCCACCCAGCGAGGGACCTCGGATGGGAATCCCCAGCTTCTTGAAACAGGCACCAGGATAAAACCAGGATGCAAGGCCCGGGCACACCAAACACGGCACGGCATAATGGCACGGTATTTACGCGTCATCTTGGTTGTCATTAACGACTTTTCGCAAGGCGACGGAGGTATGACGACGGGACCGTTATCAATCAGCTGTTACCGTCCCCGTACATCGGTCGTTGTGATGCGAATCTCTTGTTTCGCAATTTTGCATGACGCGAGCACAGAATTGCATGGATGACGTCATTTTTCTCCTGAGAAGACTAGCGCGCTGATTGGCTGCGGGCGATCGCGAGCATCTCACGTCGTGAAATCTAGAACGGACGCTATTTTGGGTCACAACCGTTGTAAAATTCAGCACAAAATTACTGACACCGCTGTTGCTATTGGAAACGGGGAATTTTGCACACGACCCGTGGATATTTATTTGCCCTGTGCTCTTTGCGAGTCTTGCGAAAGCTATCTATTGGCCAGCGCGCTCCTCCTCGCAGACGCTGTTCAACAATTGGCCAATCACAAGGGAGACATCGGGAAAAAAAAACCGTGCCGTGATGCAGTGCCGTGTTTGGTGTGCCCGGGCCTTAAAACCAGGATTCAGGATGTGTGAACATACCGGTAGGGTTTGGCTTTGTACGTGATCATGACAGGATAACATTACGACGTGTCAGTGACACAATGCCGTAACTCCAATTTGGCCGTTCTAGGGGGAAAATGTGTTACAAGGATTTTGGTCCGATTTTTGGTCATCCTTACTTGGTTTCTTTAACATGATAAGAAACATTTGACGCCACTGTGTTTATGACAGACAAGTGAAAAAAATTTGGATTTGTGTGAGTATTTCGACTTCAAAACATCATTGTCACCAGAAGATTTTCGTCCGTTTTCTGCATCTGTTGAAAAAGTATTATTTTTGGATAGCCTCTAGATCTCCTTTGAAACCCCGGTCACATAGGACTCCGGGAGCAACACGATTCACCCCGACTCGTTGTTCTGAGGCAGTTAACTGTGAATTAACAAAGAGTCGGGATAAATCGTGTTGCTTCCGGGTCCTACATCAGAATACAGGCCATTGTGTCTATGTGAAAGGGCATATTTTCCTAAAACAGTTATATTCCAATACCTCATTGTCGCCAAAATGTAGGTACATCTTTCTGTCACTGGATTCTCGATTGGATCAACAGAAATTGATGTAACAATCAAAATGAAACATACATTTTATCACGAACTCGCACATTCGTGTATTGCATGGACCTCCTATAGAATGGACTGTCGAAATCTTTTATTCCTTTGAACTGTGAAGCCCACCGATATATTTGAATGAAAGAACACACTTTTGGCTCCACTTCTATACGCACAGTTATATCTTTCAGCTTGACATGATCTGGGCCCCTATATAGGTTTGCGATCAATTGTAAACTTTAATACATGGTTTGCCATACACTAGCGATTGATATCAATCGTTATCAGATTAGCAATTAATCAAACCTTTATGTTACGGGGGTCCTGGTAAAGCAATGTATATATCCAATCGGCGCAACCAGATTTTTTTCTACACTATGAGCAGAAAGGACAACTTTAACAGCCTCCATTCAAGCGTTAAAACTTGCTATAGTCATTAAAGAAATTTCCATCCTTCTTATTCTATGGAAGAATGCTGAACAAGAGTTGCAAATGGGACTCTGTATTTTTGCGATAATGAAGCTATTGTGAATGATTGGAAGAAGTTGTTTACTTTGTCCCAATCCTTTGTCCCTCCTGATCACAGTGCTACCTTTGGGTAGTTTGAAAGCACACACCCTAGACTTTCGGTGTGAGCGTGCGCAGAGCATGATATAGGGTATGCATTGTGTGATACATCACGCACATACAGCATTGCTATATCCTCAGTCTATCCTTGGGGAGAGCATGCGACACACAATGAGACACACAATGCATACCCTGTATCACTCTCTGTGTATGCGCACAACGAAACCCAAGGGTTTGTCTGGCAGACTATAACCTTTGGGTGGAAATTTCAAATCCGTCGCCGAATCTCCCATCAAAGGAATTAAGATTTTCGGAAGTCCATATGCTACATAAGTTAGTCCATGGTATGACGTGCAGAAAACACAACAATGTTTACATTCCCATAAAAGAACAGTGAAATAATCAGAACTGAACACATTTTGGTAATTTGATCGCCCCATTTATAAAATTATGAAGAACAATAATATTATTTAAGTAAGAGAGGGTGTTTGCACAGCATGTTTGCAAATTATGCCTAAGTGTAAACATACCCTAAGTTCACTAAAAAGCGGGATTTTCTTATGCACTTTGTTCCCAGCTCTACAATCAACAGTGCCCATACTCTGCCCTCTCCTCTCACACCCCCCCCCCCAACACACACACAAAAGAATTTTTGTTTCTTTCTCTCTTTCTCTCCGATAGCAATAAGATTCTAATTATGATGTGCAAAATGATACTGATAACTAACAAACTGGTGTAGATCAATTTTCTCATCAAAGTAAAAAATATGAAGTTTAAAAATAATATTGAAAAATATATATACAAATATATATATCCCATTTCACAAGGGGAACTTTACAAACAAAAATATAGGAGTATAAAATTGTAATATCCAGATTGCCTATTCCCCTTGGCCTCTAATCAAAATTCTCAAAGGACTCATGTGTCAAGATATTAGTCTTCAAGACTTCAAGACCAAATCGGCCCAACATGCTTGAAAACAGTCACAAGTTATGATATTTTAGTTCATTTTGCTCTCTCCTGTGCATCTTGAACAGAAAACATTGGTTCCGACAATTTATTTTGTTTTTGTTTGTTTTTAGTTACTGTTTACATAAATTTAGATAAAATGTTTAAAAATACTTTTTTGTACTGAATGCAAATGAAAGTAAATCAGACACTTTCAGAAAGCCAAAAAAATCATTTTGGTGAAGATTGGAGCCTAAAAAAATAATAATTTCAAGGAATAACGTGAAATTTTCAAAAGCTGTCTGGCGCCCTCTATCATCAATATTGTGTAAAATGTGACATGGTGCATTTATTATCATATTTTGACCTTTATATACATCTCATGTGCTCAGTAAAGTCATGGAATATGTTCCTAAGATAGTAAAGGGGAATGAAACCACATTTCAGTCATATTTCTGTTCATAATATTGCTTTCAATAGACCATATATGAAAAGTGACAAAATTCACCTTTTTTAATGTATTTTATTGAATTGCGCCCTCAAATGGTGACCTTAAGAAATTATGATAGTCCCAACTTGTATAATACGACTTGCTCTACATCTGTGCCAAATTTTAGCCTGATCCACCAAATACTGTGAAGGTTCNCCCCCCCCCCCCCCCCCCCACACACACACACAAAAAAATAATTGTTTGTTTTGTATTTATCTCTCTCCGATAGCAATAAGATTTTAATTACGATGTGCAAAATGATACTGATAACTAACAAACTGATGTAGATCACTTTTCTCATCAAAGTAAATAAGATGAAGTTTAAAAATTATTAGGCCGATAGAAAAAATATATACAAATATATATCCCATTCCCGGAGGGGAACTTTACATGTACACGCAAAAATATAGGAGTATACAATTGTAATATCCAGATTACCTATTCCCCTTGGCCTCCAATCAAAATTCCCAAAGGACTCATATGCCAATATACATGTATGACGAAACTATACTTTCAATAGTCTTCAAGAAAGCTCAATTAATGAAATTTATCAAGAGCAACTTCCCTATGATAAACACAGAGGGAAAGACTGGCAAGGCTCAACAAGCACCTTCTTTAATGCCCCGGCCACGTAGGACCCCGGAAGCAACACGATTCACCCCGACTCTTTGTTAATCCACAGTTAACTGCCTCAGAACAACGACTCGGGGTGAATCGTGTTGCTTCCGGGGTCCTATGTGACCGGGGCTTAAACGAACAGAAAGCTCCAAGGAGCTCCAGACTTTCATCTATATATTCATTTCCTCATCCTAATTGTACACAATTGCATGTACAACAGAAAGTAAACTAACTGGACTGGGCCTGTGAAGATAGCCTAGTTTGACCTCTGAATGAGTGCCCCCTGCAGATTCAGATGTCCACTGTATATATCCATTTAAATAGTCATTTTGATACATCATACTGCTCACATTGTATTCCTAATGTATTCTATATAGACTGTATTTACGTGTCTTCTCCAGCATTTGGTTTGAGAGGGTTGGGATGGAAAACATGCGGGTTCTGGTGATTAAGTTCTCCTTTTCCACTCCCAGGCAGCACTCTCAAACCAACTGCTGGTCATAATTAATCATTCATTTACCTAGCATGCCTAGTTCTTTTATCTTTGTATCCTTTACTTATACTGTAATTGTTTTGTTTTGAATATGCCGAATAAATAATAATAAAATTATAATAATAATATCTTGATTATTTGAACGAGGGTGCAGACTTGACCTCTGGCTGCAAATGAAGCACCCTCTGAAAATCTGGTCAGAGGAAGGTTGTTCACGTGTACACATAATTTCATGCACTAATATTACAGCCAAACCTGTCTATAGTGGCCACTTAAATGGATTTCCTCCAGGGGAAAATGCATGTTATAGAACCTGTCTATATAGGTCACCTGTCTACAATGGCCACTTTTTCTGTTTCCCTTGGGGTGGGCTCTGTAGACAGGTTTGACTGTACATAGATTGGTTCTCTAGCTGCAAATTTGTTTTGACCTCGAAGAGTCAAACTCAGAACCCCCTGTTATGTGGATTCCGGTGTCCAAGTGGTTTGACCATTTGATCGACGGCGCAGACTTGAACTTTGGCTACAAATAAAGCACTCTCTGTTTCTCTGCATGGCTATACCCACACTCCATATGGAATAAGTTCCCTACACACAGTTTCATGCAATTTACCGGATTGGGTCTGTGGCTGTAGACTAACCTGACCTCTGCTGGGGACACTGATGTCCGAGTGGCTTGACCATTTGAACGAGGGCGCGGACATGAACTTTGGCTGCAAATATTATAAGGCACTCTCTGTTTCTCTGGGTATACCCCTACTTCATAGAATGTTTTCCCCCAGCACACAATTTCATGCAATACCGGATTGGGTATGTGGCTGTAGACTAACTTGACCTCTGACTCGGTGCCCCCAGGGGACACCGATGTCCGAGTGGCTTGACCATTAGAACGAGGGCACGGACTTGAACTTTGGCTTTGGCTAGTACCAACAAAGCGTCCTGCGTCAGGAGAAAGTTTCTTTTCTCACATGCACAAAATATGTCGGCTCAGCTTTACGTAATAAAACATCTTGTTTGAGGACGACTGACGACGCTCAGAAAACTGTTTCAAATATCCATGCCTTAAGATTAAAATATTTTTTTCAGAGAACAATAATTCCGAACAAGCAAATTATGTTACTCCGTTGGTTAGAATATGTTACCTGGATAGCCAGGTAACGATTTCTAAATTTAAAAAAAAAAGAAAATGATTGGCAACGTTACTTCATCATTTACCACGACAATAAGGATTTTTTTAAAGCAAGATATTGAGGCCAACTCCGAATCTCGTTGCCCGAGATCTGACGTTTTTGCTCAGTTATTCTTTGTCAGCCAGGGGCCGTTTGCTCGAAATTGTCTTAGCTATCCTCTTCTTGCTAAGACGTCTTGACTTTTTGTGCCATCCTCGGTACATAGACATTAGCGTTGATACGACTACGTTATGAGGGTGGTGCAAAAACTTAAGACGTTTTCACAAGAAGAGGATAGCTACGACCATTTCGAGCAATCGGCCCCTGTCAGCTCCTGAACAGTGCCATACATATGTTCAACAATATCGCAACAACTCCTATTTTTACGTTAATCCTGTGACTCAATTGGGGTTTGAACCCACAATCTCCTGACCTCAGGCAAAAGCGATATGAATCAGCATACCACGATGAGAGTCCATGAATACTAATGATCGTATAAATAAATTTTGACTCACTCAGTTGCAAAAAGTAGATCATACCCATAAACCAATGCATCATCACTGATAATTGCCCCCCCCCCCCAAAAAAAAAAATGTTTGGGTGCCCTCCACCGACTTACCCTCCGAAATGGCCCGAACTGATTTTGTTTCACTAAGAATAATAAAAAATAAATAAGTGTAATCTTAAACCTGATGAGACACTTTCAGATTTCCTGTACATGTAGGCCCTACATGTACAGCTCAATCCTTTTTGAGTCTCTATATTTTCCTCAAAAAATTTTGTAAATGGTGCTTGATTTTTTTCCAACCGACTTATGTTTGGGTTTTTTTTCAAAAAGGGTATTGAAGGCCATTGAAACGTCCCTTCCCTCCCCCCCCCCCTTTTTTTTTTTTTTTTTTTTTTTTTTTTTTGGTTGGCAATTTCTCCCATCTACTTCTGGTCATGGCCATCGGGATGTTCCAATAACCAGGGTTCGATGTCGGGCATAAAAAGCAAGCATACATTTGAAATAAAAACAAACACAACATGCCATCTATAACCAATGCATGTCCCCTCACAGCAAGTGACTGATTCAGGGTGAAATTTCTACTGATCTTTAATAGAGCTTGTCTACGATATTGACGACCTCAAACTTCAAAGAGATAGTCTACTGTCTACAGGTACAGATTCATGGTTTTGGTTTTCTGTAATAAGCATAGTTGAGTCTGCACTTTGTTGAGACTATTTTAGACTATTACAAAGAGACAATATCATCTGGAAAATCATTCATTTAAAGCCCAAGTACAGTTTTGGTAAAAGCGAATATTTTTATCACCAGATTTTGTCTTCAAATCTATATGAAATGATATATAGTATCATAAACATATTGCACAAAAGATTGTGCGAAAAATGAACAAGTTTGGGAAAAGCTATAAAGTGTGCAAATTGAAATAATGTGGTGCAGCACCACACTATTTCAATATTCTCTTTCTTGATATAGGACAACTTCCCATGCTCAGAATTGGATGAAAATGTCAGAATTTAATTGTTGTGTATATATCATTCTGTTGTCAAATCTCGGAAATAACTTTGTATATGCTCGATATCGAGCAAAATAATGTTATAACCAAGAGAGGGCGCTAAATATGATTTAACGGTCAAATTCAATATTTCTAAAGAATCAGTTTGTTAAAAAAACATGCTATGGTCTCAAAATGTGTATACATACGAATTACATGTCACGATAAACATCCCCCAAATTCATATGTTTTCCATCGTTACCAAAACTTTACTTGGGCTTTAACCTTCATTGGCATAAGAAGTCAATATGTTGTTCATTGAAAGAGGAGACATGGCTAGACTATTGAGTTTTACAGTGTATATCATTCAAATTTGAATGTTTACACATGAAAGAGAACCGACCTTAAATAACGTCACCATCCGAAAGATGCGACCGGGGTATACACCCAAGTCACTTTGTGAATGTCCCAAACAGCTTGATTAAAGGCGCACGCCACAACGCCCAGTCGGATGTCTACTTAGAGGACTATATCATGCAAATTAGTATGTAATTTCAAACTCTAATGCATTCATTGCATGAACTGTAAAAAATAAAATGAAACACCGAAAGCCAAATGGTCTGTTCGCGCAGACTATTAAATATCCGGGAATACAGCTACACAGACAAAACAGACAGCTTCAGTTTGAGCATGAATAGAGCTTGAAAAGTTGGTTTGTTTTGAAGTTAAACGCCAAACTCTTTACTAAATACTTTTCTTTATAAATTAAAGGTTTGTATATTATAAGGCTTGTATGGCTAGTACACCATTATCATTATCACAATGACCACAACCCCAATCATTCTCCCCAATTATCATCATCATCATCATCATAACCATCACCACCCCCCCCCCCCCCCACCTTAAGACGTTCCAAGGAGCCAGTCATAAATAATAAAAATAAAAAAAAACATACCACTCATTATCACCATCACTAACATAATATTACACAAACATCACCATATCGATATCCTTATCATCATCATCATCAAGAACACCACCACCCACACCACCACCCTCCCTATTTGCATCATCATCCACATCATCATCATTATTTCTATTTTCTTATCCATCAATATCGTTGACATCTTTATATCAACATCATCATCATCATCCTCATCGCCATCATCATCAGCACTACCAGAACCACTACCATCTGGTAGAAATAATGTACATGTATAGCATCATCACCATTATCACCTTCATCATCATCATCATCATCATCATCATCATGGTCGTCGTCATCATTATCATCATCCTCATCACCATCGTCGTCATCACCATGATCAAACCCATCATCATATCATCACCATCATCATTGTCACCATCATCATCATCATCATCATTAGCATCATCATTATCATCATCATCATCATCATCATCATCATCATCATCATCATCATCATCATCATCATCATCATCATCATCGATCATTACCATTACCATCATCCATTATCATAAATCACCACCATCCCTGATAGCAAGGCTCGTCGTTATGACGTCGTGAATTGGTCGTTAACTGGTCAACTCGTCGCACGACGAGTTGCGACGTGATTATGACATCTTCTCAACGAGTTTTGAAGACCAATATATACATCATATGGAATTTGACGTGATATTGTCGTCGGTAATTTACCAGTTAATGACCAGTCTATGCTTGGCTGTTTCACGTCTAAAAAAGACGTCAGTTTTACGTAATTATTTGACCAATTTAGAATTGAATATTGTAGTGTCATTTATACGACCCTGCAGATTATGGGGTCAAATTAAAAAGTATAAATGCAAATTTTGCATGCCAAACTG
>BQKZ01002978.1:35424-47719 GCA_036244855.1 Temnopleurus reevesii | reverse complement strand
GCCAGGTTTGGTCAAAATCTGTACAGCAGTTCTGAACTTATTGCGGTAACAAGCTATTTTGGGTGATTTTTTACAAGTTTTTTTGCCCTGTGACCTTTGACCTTTGACCCCTTGAACCCAAAATCTAATCAGTTCATCCTCACATGGTTATATGTACTTGAGCCAAGTTTGGTCAAAATCCGTTAAGCGGTTCTGAACTTATTGCGGTAACAAGGTCCGGACGGACGCACGGACTGACGGACGGACAACCCGAAAACATAATGCCTCCGGCACCATCTTACGGTGGCTTAGGCATAAAAAAACTACAAGGTAATGTTTGAGCTTTCCTTTACAAGAGATGACAGACATTTCTGTTTCAATGACCACCAAACATGGCTACATGATTTAGTTATACAGCTACATAATTGATTGATCCTTGTTTATTAATTTCCCCCACTCCTACAAAAAAAAAAGGATAAGGCAATATGGTAAAAGGACCCATTATTAAGTCTTTGGTATGACTCAAGTGGGGTTTGACCCAATAACCTTCTCAGAGGTAAGAGTCTCATGTATTACCAATAGGCCCTATGTGCCTACTAACTTTGTTAGTTCTCCGTGATCGTCGTGGCAATCCTGACAGAAAATAATTCTAGGTATCATCTTTTAAATGTTTCCAATGATTACCTTTCAATATACTGTAAAAGTGGTTTCTTTCGCATCCCGAAACTTTTGTGTTTCCATCAGTGCCGACTCTTTCGTGTGTATTTAAATTCGCGGTCGGAAAAATTTGTGAATTCACAGTCAGCAAAAACTAGGTTTTTTTCCCTGAAAATCCAGTTATAATATAATTGTTTTTTGTAATTAATACAAGTGAATACAAATGAAAAAATAAATGCAGGTAATAAACAAATAAGCACACTCCTACATTAATTTACAGTACCATGACCGCACAGGAGTTGACCTACATTACGTGATAACACTATACTGTGTGTGTGTGTGTGTGTTTGGCCATTAATACACGCAATGCGCAGAATCTTTGTGTATGCGCGATAGCGTTGTAACAAGCGACGGGTTTCGGACATTTCCTTGCGTGGTTAATTTCGCGTGTTTTTCAAAACATTTTCGCGCGAGGTTAATTTCGCGGTTCGACATCAAAATGCGAAAAGCGCGAAAATAAGCCCGCCTGGAAAGAAACCACTTTTACAGTATTTCTATTCAATACAATGCATTTGTTTCTAAGAATACAAATTTTCACCTTTTAGTATCAAAAACTCTCCTCGTATAATACCGTATATACATTGTAACAAAAATATTCATGACTTCTTGATTTTTCCAATATACACAATGTACACTATACCGAACAAAGTACACACTTTGCTTGATAATTATAAAAAATTTGAAGCATGCAGATTTAAAAGAGTCGAGACAAAATATTCACTTTTTCTACTGATGCAGTAATCCTCATCATGTGGAATGTAGTATGATCCACGCTGGAATAATCCCATTAAGAAATTCATGGTGGCGCTACCACACTTTGAGATCCAACGACCAAACGCCTGCGTCTGGTAGTATGTGGCCTGTCCGCAGCCCGCTGAACGTTCTTCCTCCAATTTCTGCATCTCAGTCCTCTGGCCATACGTCCTGTACACACACCAAGGCCAACAGATGTGAGGGCACGAACACGCACACTCCTCTCTCATCGAGATGCCAGCGTTGGGCGCAACTCCCCAGACACAACGCACAAGGACAGGTGACGAATTCCCCTTGCTATTTTAACTTTTTCCCCTCCTCCCCCTTGTTGCCTTGCCTCTATTAAGCAGCACACACCGCAGTGTATCGTAGAGGGGTCCAAACACAAGAAGGAAACAAGGCAGACCCGGTGATCACATCACAACGTCCCTTGATGATTCGCACACCCGTTACGTCCGCATGCTCTAACCAAGCCAAAACTGTCCAATCTAATATTTACCAGTTAACCGACAATGCGGTTGCAAGTGCACGCTGTGTGAGTCACTACGGCTTGCGCTCCCAGTCAGCACTAACCTCACCATTTCACCCTAGACTAGGGGGCTCTACTCCTAGATCTTGATGCAGGAAGCCCCAAGTTAAACCTCTACCACAAATTATCTATTGCTTCCACTGAGCATGTGCAGGGATCTGTCTCTATGGTAAGAAGAAACAGGCCAAGAGCGCTCTGTAAATCAGGACATCAAATCTAACACTGATTGAATTACAGCTGACTTCATTCCAACTCAAGAGGGATAAAGATATTACGTTGGAATTGAATGAATGAATACAGACCAGATTCAGGGACATGATAATCAGGTGCTAATAGACTCATCATGGCCAATGCAATCTCATTTCCACGTACAGCTTTACAAACAAAAACTTTGCTCAACTGTTACTATGAATGGCACCTAGCACATGTTTCAAATTCCTAATAACAAAATTATATTTTTTTCTGTTGAAGGTAGAATAAGACAACCACAGTCATATTTCACAGATGAAGTGCTTTTGTTATAGACGGTGATTCAATGCTGGCTGCCTAAAACCCCGTAACCTCTGGTCAAATTATCGAATTTTTAATTAACACTAATTGACTAAAATTATTCATGAATAATTATTGTAAAAATAAGTAGAGTATAAGAGGTGAAACAGCTAAAACGTAAGCATATGAGTGAGTAATAACAAATTGAATCAACAATTCACTTTATATCAGAGTTAAACTAATGAAAATAAAATGGGGATAATGCCAAAATAAGTTTTTTTCAGAGTTCTAGTTTTATGAAAATAAAATTATTTTGTGGTTGGTTTAGCAGTGCGTGTTTTACAGGTGACTAGCTGTGACAAGGTAATATACTGTGAGCACTTTGGTCAGTTCCGATAGAAACTGGTAGAGCGCTTCATATTATCATTATTACATGAATGAATTCATGAGAATACTACAATTCTGATCAAGAATATCCTTGGATAACTTGAATGTCAATGTGAATTTTTCCTCCATTATTGATTGGCCTAGAATAGAAGGAATGCACTTTGTTATTTTAAATATTCTTTGACTGCTGAAATACAATGCTCTGCCCAAACAACAAGGTTATGTCCTAGAAAGGATGACTTCTCCATTATATCAAATCATGACAAACAAAGTGCTTTCTTGACAACAGTTGCAGACTGAATCATGTTCTTTTACATTAAGACTATGACTCACTGGCCCAAAGCAATTCGACCTTAATCTCTACTTAATGAAATATCCTCCATTAATCTAACTGTGCCGCACAGTGAATGATATGTATGGAACTACATTTGTAAACAGGTGCCAGGAGGACATCCAACATAAGTAGCTGGATCAATTCAAACACTTATATCAATTGTTTCCCATTGGATTCTCACAGAAAGATGTCTTGGAACAATGTACAGCAGACCTGGACAGCTTTTCATAAAGTTCTGACACAGTGACAGAAAGTCATTCTCCAACAGTTACCATAGCAACAGTCAGACTTAGGGGGTGTTGTTCAAAAGTTGCAATTGATCGCAAGTTGCAGTTGATCGGAACGCGCCAATCAAAATCATTGTCCCAAGCGCGTTTTGTTGAATGCGCATACCGTGCGCGAATGAAAATGTGCGTTACTATTTGCAAAGTTGCAGTTGATTTGCAGTTGATTTTGAGCAGCACCCTCATAGTGTTCTTCATCAAGGATTTAGCAATTGCTAACAACCACCTTCCCCTCCCATACAAAGATTGACGATCCATTTTTAGGTGACGAAATCAAATCTATCTGTTTACAGACATCAGAATAGTCTTTGTTGCACAGTATAAAGCCGACCGCACAAGTTGGGACCTGCTTACTACATGATTTGGGAAATCATACCAGGTAATAGCATTAAATATGGGCATTTTGACAACAAAAAAATCTACCTAATTCCTGTTCTTAAAACTCATATAAATACTTTACATTTGATGTTAATGCATTAATTCACTTTACATTAGATATCAGGGACAAATCAGTACATGTATATCATAGACAATCTTAAAACTGTTCTTACTGCTCCGACTTCCTAATGACTCTAAGCAGATTTGGTGTTCCTTCTGACGCGAAACTTGTATTGTGTCACTTTCTCAATCTCATATTTGTTCTCGGTATCTAGAACCTTGATCAAAGATTTTCTAAACATTTGATTGCTTCCAAAAGATATTATTACACTGTCTTCTAAAATCGTATCGTAAGCCAGTTCTAATGTGTGCGATGGGATTAAGTTAGCTCTCTGAAATGTCTAATATCCTGATATACTGTATAAGCTGAATTTTTCGCGGTGGTTTTATTTTCGCTAATTTCGCGGTTATGGCCTTGCGAAAATGTCCACTCTATATGATGCACATTCATTTGTGTACAAACACTTTCAAAAACGTGAAAATAACACGCCAATGTGTCATACTGGTCAGAAATCGCAAAAATATCTGTACGCCAAAATATTGGCTTATACAGTATTCATCACTCATGGTAAACAACTACACCTCAGTTGAAATGAAATGCATCCTCTCGAGAATTTCAAGACGAAAGCGAAATGATAAGACGGCCCAGGATAGTAGAAAAATTAGAAAAATTGGAAGAGATCATGATGCTCTCTGGGTAACAATTCTCTTTAAATCATTGAATTTCTACAAATCTACTTTTAAATTGGTCTTTGGTGTGAAGTGAACGTATCCTCCTTTTTACTCATTTCTGATACATTATTTATTCTTCATTGACTATAGGTACATGTACTTTTATATCTGTTATCGATTCTATATGTAAATCTATTTTCATGTTAAGTATCCTGATATAGAAGTTCAATAGACACATGCTCTACAAAGTGACAGAGCAGTTTCTAAGCACCTATTCTCAGCGCACAGGGACCACTCTCACCTTAGAAATCAAATATCCTTGTATTTATTGGCAGGCAATATCCCTTGATTATAGTTGAGCCCCCTTGTTCATATACAGGTGCAGACACGTGAAAGGTGCCCCTAAGCAACAGGTTCTGTCTAGACTGTCCAGCAAGGCTTGTGTCTTTAGCGAGGGATTAGGGGACTATGAGATTCATTTCACGCTGGAGTCTGACATTGGCTTCAAAACTGTGCATCACTTAACAGGTTATATCGTTTTGATAATCCCCTCCTCCTTCCCTCTTGGGTTTATGTTGCATGCATACATGTATATGCCAGGTCCCTTACTTGACGAATACACAGTTACATGTATTCCATGGCTCCCCATCTTTACATCTAAGCCCCACCCCCCTCTTGTCTGGCTTTGATTTCCTGCCTTTGGGGAACATAGGTAACCTGTATGATAGGAACTGCATGACAGCAATACAGGTAGGTGTAGTGGAATCACTTTAAAGGTATAGATTCATAATGGTCGGGATGCAGAAAGTGATGTTAAACGAGCTGATGTATTCACAAGTTGCTTTACATGCCTACATATATCTGTGTAGGATATTAGGAGTACATTTGTGCTCGTATTTTGTGGATTTTACGCCGAACACGTCATTCAGCCATTATTCCTACGGTGCGCTAAGTGCTTTTGCACGGGGGAGCGTCGGCCTGAAATGGGCGGTGCGATCGGTGGTATTGTCTGCGGTGTGTGAGTTCGCGTTCATTTTGTACGTGAAGCATGTTGTGCTTGGGAGATACGACCGTAGCATGATTTTTTATTTTGCGATAATTAAGCCATTTCTAGGTTTATTTCATTCAAACAAACTATGAACATGCTCTAATTTACTATTGAAAAGCCGCATTATGGTAATAATTTTACTGCAGCTCGCAAACTAGTTAAATATCTGAAGCGTCCTCCTCCCAAAACTGGTCTATCGCTTTAATCTTTGTGAAGAGAGGTGTTGATAGCACTAGATAAAGAGAGTCTATAATTGTTATGAATTTCCCCCTTTTTTAAACCAGACATACCTTTTGTTTGGCTCCTTTTGAATTGTTATTCATAGCATTGACATATAAATTTTGGCTTTTTTTTTTCAACATAGTTTCCTATCTTTCTTTTCATTACTTTTACAACTCCTAGTAATGAAATGTATTGTATTTTCTTGTCTTTTTGTCTTCTTCCATCAATTCAATGTATGTGCCTCTGGCCATTTCAGGAAAGGTGCAGTATAAGAATTGATATTACTATTTTATGAACATAAATGGTATACCCAAGCTATACTATAGTCTCTTCGTGAGAGAAGTGTTTTATACCTCTTCCCCTTTTTGACAATTATTTCCTTCAACTTTCTATATTTAAAACAAAACCATCTAAACCACAAAATCTTTTATTTGATATATTTTCTAGGTTTGCCAGGTCACTATTGAGACAGGATATTAGTAGTGGACTGGGGTATGACTTCACTTCAGCAAAAACAACTTTCTTTTATCCTTTGGAGGATTACACATATAGCTTGAACGACAAACATACTTTTGATATTTATGTAAGGTCATGAACATATAATTCTGCTCATGTTTACATCACCCCAAGTCCCTCTCTTTGTGTATAATGTGTGTGTGCATTTGTAATTGCTGCCAACCGCAGACCACACCATGTAAAATTACCTTCAAACCGTATACGCATAGCTGCCAACATGAGTTAGTAGAAATTAGTAATAATCCTGTTCCAAATTCGTAATTTTCACGTATTTTAAATTGAAATGCATGGTCTATGTGTTGCTAAAATTAGTCATCTTAATGGCCCTGTCACATAGGACCCCGGAAGCAACACGCTTCAACACGACTCCTTGTTTATTCTAATTTAACTGCCTTCGAACAAAGAGATGTGTTGAACCGTGTTGCTTCCGGGGTCCTATGTGACTGGGGCTTTACTTGGGCCAACATATGACAAATCTGAGGCCAAAATTAGTAACTATTACTAAAAATGAGTAATAGTTGGCAGCTATGTGGACGTACTTGCAATACATGTAGGTGATTGACCACAGTTGTAGATGTACATCCTCGGTTGGATGGTATTTCATCAAATTAGACCGTCCACAATTGCAAGTCCTTAATTATACATTTCATTGTCAGGGTTTTGTCCTCGTTTCATGGTAACAAACTCTTACTCACACATGAAAATGCACAGAAAAAACACACATACACGTTTTGGATGCGATAACACGTATAGGTGTGTGTGTGGGTTGGTTAAAATGACAAGATCCAACTACCCATGTACGAATTAACTTTTCATACATGGCAAATAAAAGACTACGAAAGAACATTCAAGGGCATTAATAATAATAATAATAATAATATTGCGGATTTATATAGCGCCTTTTCGGTCAGTTTTGACTGGTCAAAGCACTTCCGATATCATTACCCAGTCACTGGATGGCAATTCAAGCCTTAGCATCAAGGCAGCCAAATAGGCGCTCACATCATATCAGATAATGTGCTGCTGACTCCTACCGGTCCCCAAGCACACCTGGGGAGAGTGCAGCTTTGTGGACAAATTTCTTGCTGAAGGAAATTAACGCCATGGGTGGGATTCGAACCTACGACCCTCTGGTTGAAAGGCGAGAGTCATGACCACTACACCACGATGCCTCCACTATTATCCCTGATGAATATATATGGATTAATGAGAGAACAATAAACAGTAATTTGATTATATTTCAGACCAACCAGTAAATGAATCACGTTTTAACACTTGATCATTCTTCAACCTGTGAAGAGTTCAATGGAGTTTGTCATATTAAAGCACACAACAGATGTACAAGACAATAGCTGATTTCAAATTCCATTCTCTTATTAGACCAATTGAGTGGTAAAGCCTCTGAACAACTGTTATCAGGCGTCTGACTTACATGTAGACCAAAGAAGATTATTGTTCATCTTTCTCAAGTTCTTATCTTTGTAACTTAAAACTAGTTCCCTTAAATTCATCAAGCAGCAATTGTTACCATACTCAGAACTTCTCAATATTTCCAACAGAAAAAAGATGATACTGTTAAAGAGAGAAGGGGAGAGGGCAGGTGATAGCGAGAAAATAATTACTGTTGGATATGTGCTATACAATCTTAAGTACATGTAAAGTTCAGTGAAGACATGAGCATGGAATAATACAATATTTGTAATGATTGCGAGGCCTGCTTACTCATATTCCTACACCCCCCCCCAAGAAACTTTCATAATACCCTCATTTTATTTCAAGTACCGGTACATTTTATGTCAGTGCACAAAACCATGTTAATTGAAATATTAACAATATTCCAACCAAGAAAGTTGTAGAGACAGCTTCTAACATACCATCTCAATGAGCTATTTAACAAGGGATAGCATGCATTGACAGGGTTATCAAATAAAAGTGATATTCAAGCTCACACATTCCCTTTGATCCTTCTTCCTTTCAATGCAGATCATACACCATCTTATCACTCACTGCACATCTTACCATGACTAATACCCATATAAACATTTACCACGCTCGCATACAGATATTTTTAGCTTTCATCAAGTGTTTTATGTAGTACGAGACCTTGGTGAACTCTATTAAGATATTAAATCAGATTTGTGATCATCATTGAGTGCCTCAAGGGAAGGTTGCATATGTACGGGTTGTATGGAAACAAATGGAGGGAATGCAGTAACACCCCATTCGCACTTAGCAGGTGTTTATCCGACAAAATGCCTTTGGTTCCCAGTCTGATATAGCACATGACAGTTTTCCCATCAATTTATATTCTTCTGAGCTATTGTCTGATATGGTTAAAAACATTCAGTGATTGCCTAGCTGTTCAATATATAAGCACGAGAAGGTAATGTATGCGCTGGAGTTTTCCCTAGAAGATTATTTTTGCGAATTTTGCAACCATAAATTTGCTAACATTTTCACTCATTAGAATCCCCACAGACTAGTGTACAATAATCTTTCAAAACATTACAATAACAAGTCGCTAATGTGTGAAAAGGTCTAAAATTCATGTGCATTAAAATATTGGCTTATAAAGTTTAATATTGGCATTGACTGATCTAGATTTTGTAGATTACTTGATAGAATGACCATTTTAATCTTTGGAAGGAGATTAAGAATGGACAAAATGACCAATTGCAAGAAATGTCCTTAAATACATGTACCTCATTCTTGCTTAGTCATGTTAGCTTCTTGTTTCTCCCCTAATATAGAAGTTAGGATTCTTTAGCACGGACAGGCAACTGGGACCAGATTCCTGAAAAGAATCATTCTATGCCATTTCATAGCAAAGTCCCATTTTTCTTGCTTTCTCCCTCATTTTCAAGCATGGTGACTCAATCAAGACCTGCTAATGGGATAGCCCCTTCTCAAAGTATATGATTCACTGGCTAAATACATTATGATGAGATGAAGATTGAGATAACGATAAGCTGAGGCTCTCAAAGCAAGTGTATGATCCATGAATTCTATTGCATCTCTCAAGGGGAGAATGCCTAGCATGCTTCTCACTCCATTGGGACTATGTGTGATCTTCAGCTTGGGCTCATGAAAATTGCTTTTTAAAGAAACTGATCAAATTACGCACACTCCTAACAAAAATGTAAAAGATCAAGTCAAATAATAGAAAGTGGAACATGAAGAAAAAAATAAATAAAGATTTCTTTGCCCTAAAATTCACTTAGTTTGAGTAAGCTGAAAACGTTCATGTATATTGAAAGGGAAATTAAGGTGTTTTGTTGGAATGGAGAGGAACAAATGAGCAAGCTCTGAAAATTTGATGGATATCACATACATTGCAAGTCAATCATGAGCTATAAAGCTTTAAAATTTATAAATGTAACTTTTCAGGCATCAATGATATCATGGTCCCTCCAAACATTATGTCTAAAGGGGTGTTGTTCAAAATTGCAATTGATCGCAAGTTGCAGTTGATTGTAACATGCCAATCAAAATCATTGTTTCATGCGCGTCTTATAAATGCACATAAAAGCAAAACTTGGGAAATAATGTAGATATGCATTTTAGGAAGCTCCAAGTTAATTTATTCCTATTTTCTGGCAAAGCTCTAGCTCAGTACAAAAAATGATATCTTAAGACAAAATTAAATCATAAAAGTAACTCGATAAAAGGACGAAGAAAAAAATGAAGAGCAGCTATTTTCACAGCATTTAATATCATGAATATTCAAGAAAAAAAAAGAAGAAAAGAGAAGAAGAACTACAAAGAAAGTATTGTCAGTGGTTTTATGACCCAACATATAAACACAATAATAGCATGAAACCATTACAACACCAATCATACCAAAACAAGTGCAAATGAACACTAAGTTCAGTCATATTTCATTATATCTGATCGTAAAAACCACTGACAATGAGTGACCGCCACCAACACTGCAAGACTAAGTCATCCACTACAGCTTTTACATTACTATATATTCACCAAACAAAAATATGAAAAAAATTTTTCCAGAGATATGAAGCACAGATCAGAACAGAAAAAAATGCAAGACAGAAGACACAGCAAACCACAAAAGTGTGATTGTTCTGAATGGTTCAAGGCTAGTATTCCTAATGAAATGAAGTTTATGGACAGATATCCAAGTTAAAATTCATATTTTTCAGAGGAATAGCCAAACAGAAAAGGTGTTCTACAATGAGATAAGAAAGAGAAAGAATAGCACTAAAAAGAGCCAAGGTTTGGAAACAATGCAAAGGACAGAGGTTTACACGCAATGCAACTGATTTGATAGCGTATGGACAGCTGCATTAGAGATACATTGAATCATACTCACCAGGCACTGTGTGTTTATACGGAGGAGGGAGAGAGGGGGAACAAGTAGAACATGCATTAGTAAAAACTGGCAAATATACATATATATATATCTATAACAAAGGTTGGATGGAATACATTGTCCCAGTTTGAATAATGAGATACAAATGTGAAGGCATGCACCTACCACATTCCCTCTATGCTAGTGATTCATGCCTATTTGATATAATGCACAGCCGCTTCTGTAAGAGCGCTATATAAATGCCAATATTATCAATATTATTCATTCATAAAGGCCACCTGTGTGCAATGGCCAAGCATTTATAAAGGAAATGATAATCACAATTCTATCAAATCTAGCATGTATAATTTCTATTATGTTTCAAATGGTACCCACACATACATATTTGAGTTCATATCGTGGACTAACTCAATAGAGTGAATACAAATTGTAAAAAGTATGCTTCAAATAGAAATTGAAGCATGAATCTCAATCCAAAGTGTAGTGAACAGGCATGGTTTTATAACACAAATATAAAAATATTTAAAAAAAAACACAAAGGAATACATGTACTTGATAATTCAGACTACAAATAACATCTATATCCAAGCTATTAATTGCAAACTACTTGTTGATTAATGTCTGAAGCAACTACAGTAATACCAATAACCTGTGCAACATGATCACTTGCAACAATAAAATGTTTCTATAATATAAGGCAATATGAGCATGAGGACATGGAAATAGACTGTAATGTAAAAGCAGTCATGAAAAAGATTACAAAAAATTCTGCACGTAAGGAAAAAAATTTTATTTTCTGAAGCTATATCAATACAGGTATCTACAAAGCATGAAACACTACACCAATATGATATGAATGAATAAATGAATGAATTAATGAATTAAAAAAAATAAATCACAAATATCAATATATCAGTACACATTCTAACAGCAATTTATATAGCTCAAGTATCCACTCTGCTGCGTACTCAAGACGCTTTGCATTATCATTACTCTAGCTTTAGCCCGGCGTACACCAGCGAACATGGCATTTCAAGGAATAAAGGTGCCCATACATCTCACCTGGGTAGAGTGCAGCCCAAGATGGATGAATTTCTTGCTGAAGGAAATTAACGCCATGGGTGGGATTTAAACCTACTACTCTATGGTTGAAAGGCGAGTCAGAACCACTACACCACAGCCTTTAATATTTTTTTTTTTAGATTTAAAGAAGAACGAAACCCTGCATTTTATATTCTCTCAGTAGATGGAGAAAAATAAAATGAACCAACTGTGAAAATTTTAGCATAATCCGACGATCCATTCAAAAGGTATGAATTTACAAAGTTATAGTGAATGTCCCGTCATGGGAATCCTTGAGTCGGCAATGCCGACCAATTATTAGTCGTCTACGTTCAAATCTGTGACGTATTTGTGGACAGCTCTCCATTCATTCTGTACACAAAATTTAACAATTTCTTCCTTTTTCAGAAAAGTGGACAAAATTTTCCCTTTTCTCGTCAGTATTATAGGTGTTGGCTAATTCTTCAAGTATTGTTGGAAGAATAATGTTGAATAGTTATGGTATATTCAATCAAATTCCATAATTATAAAAAAT
>BQKZ01002978.1:19188-34685 GCA_036244855.1 Temnopleurus reevesii | reverse complement strand
TTGTTAATTTTTCGTACAATCTTTTGTACAACATGTTCATGATATCATGTTTCTTTTTAAGTAGATTTGAAGACAAAATTTGGCGATAAAAATCTTGGCTTTTACCAAAACTGTACTTGGGCTTTAAAGTTAGAAATCTGTCACTATATCTAAGTAAAATTAAACAAGCATGCAACATGAACAAAGTTTCAACAATAAAATACAATGGCATGCAACTGATGAGGGCTAGGAGTGATGATCTATGAAAATGAGATGAGAGAAGAGAGAAAATTCTATGAAATGAAAATTAAATATCAAGGATGAATATCATCAGACTATTAACAACCATGTTATACATTTGAAACAAAAGAAAATCAAAATCACTACACAGTTGATGAAGCAAGCAAAAGGTGAACATTTGATTGTTTGGGGAAGATGAAGCATGCAAGATAAAATAGTCCTATGATGTCAAAAGAGATTATCGAGTCAAAAATGGTCAAGAAACCCTTGAACTATACTATGGGTACTTTGAAAACATGATGCATAGTATGGTGTAATGGATGAGCAAACAAGAAATGAAAGATGGGATGATGATGATGATGATGACGCAGGCATCTATAATGATGGTTGCACAAAGTAAAGATGGGTACCATGATATTGCTTGGCGGCCTTCACAAGGTTGTCCCAGTCGAGGGCGGTATTCGTTGTGTCTGGGAGAGGGAATACCGGGGAAGACAGGTTGTCTGTACTTGCCGATAGAAACGGCTGCCGACCATCTCCTATGAGGGTCAAAGGTCAAACAAGTGATTTGGAGAGGGAAAAATGAATATGAATGTCCTGCTTCTTTAGCAATATTGCTATATTACAGATGCTGAAATTACTTTTATGTAGCCCTACATGCACAATAGTTTTGTGTTTTATTCAATGACAGTAAGACTGAAACTTCAATGTGATAAAACAGACAAAGAAAAGGCAACAATTTTGCTCTGCATTATTAAGACACAAGTGTACATTTTTAAGCCAAAGAATATGCAACAATGACCAATTTAAATTGTAGCATTTGATTGAAAGGTGCCGCTGTAACATTTTTTCACAATAACGCTGCATACAAAATAAACATGACTTAGTCTGCTTTTAAATAATCAAAAATTGTAACTGACTTAACATCAAAATCATAGAACTAATACTATAATCAATGTTGGCAAATGAATTATTGTGCAAAGGAACATACAAAATACTCAAAATGATAAAATAATAACATTAATGAACACTGGAAAAGTAGATCTACAGTTAAATACTTATTTAATTTGCTTTACATTTTGATTCATAATGGATCTGTATCAATTTCATATTCTTTTATCTTTTTATCATTATTTTTTATATCATTTTCATGTATTTGTCAATGTTCCTCATAATACAAGACATTTTTTTTAATCATGAAAATTCAATGAAAAGTACAAATGGCAAAATTATAAATAAAGATACATTACTGTAAATGGACAAACATCACTAAATGATGAATGTACACAAGAGGTGCATTAAACTTTCTTGAATAATCTTAATATTTCTTAGAGGCCTGGACGTTGATACTGCACCATCCTATCACACTCTACAAATAATAAATTTGATACACTTTTTACTAACAGCATTAATTCTGAATAAATAATGGAAGTGAAAAATTGAATTCCAAGACAATGCGACAAATTTCTCAAATGATAGTTTACATGCATGGAGTAACAATGCACTGAGCCAAAGCTACATGCTGGAAAGATGAAACAGAGACAAAGAACTTCATCATATGTCACGACACTCGGCCATGAACAAAATTAAAAATGAATTGAGACTTTGCTCACAATAAAAAATGCCCCACAATCATATATCGTACATGTATCTATCATCGCTTGATTAACGTTCTTTCATAACAAATCATTATGACAAGTAAATGATCATCTTAAATACTTTTAAAGCTATTAATATGTATATTCATGCCTAAACAGAAAAAGAGAAAGCCTAATTTGTATTAAACTAAAATGAATTTTTTTAATGTGTTTTTCTGTTGTTTTTTCCTTGCAAGGAGTTTTAAGAAAAATAGTTGGTATGAAAGATCATTCATCATTTGTGTCACCTGATTTTTTTATTTTTTTTTATTTACTTGCTTTATAATATGCATTTGATTTGATTGATTTGATTTGATATAATTTGATTTGATTTGATTTGAATCTTACCAGAAAGCATAGTTTTCTCTGCTTGCATATGACAAAGCATAGCTCCAGACTGTGTACTGGTCACAAAAACTCTGATCTAAGAGATTTGATTTGATATGAATTTCAGAGGTTTGATATGACGTGATTTGAAATGATTTGAATTGATATGATTTGATTTGATTTGATATGAATCTTACCAGAAAGCATAGTTTTCTTAGCTTGCATCTGACTAGGCATAGCTCCAGATTGTGTACTGGTCACAATAAACTCTGACCTCGGGGTTTGATTTAATTTGATTTAATTTAATTAAATCTAATTTAATTTAATTTGATTTGATATGATATGAATCTTACCAGAAAGCATAGTTTTCTCAGCTTGCATCTGACTAGGCATAGCTCCAGACTGTGTACTGGTCACAATAAACTCTGATCTCGGTGTAGGATGAGATTGCTTACGAGCTCTAGGGTAGGTCCCTACGTGGTTAGGTAGGCTCTCCTCTGACACTGTCCTGTTCAAGGGAGGGGGCTGGGAGTCCAGTGTAGGGGCCTTGGTAGGCTCAACGTTCTGATGAACAAGGGAGATGGGAAAAAACAAATAGGAGACAGAAGGAAAGAGATTGTTATAGCAAAAGAGAAGAATAGGCCAAAAGAGAAAAAGAAAGAAAGAAAGAAGAGATGAAGGATGTGGAGTAAACCAAGCCATGAGAGCAGGGAGCAAAGTAAAACCAGACAGGGAGGTAAGGAGACAGAAAATTCATAAAAATTAATACATAGAAAATATGATCTAATCACTTATTTTTAAACAAAATTTATTACAAATTCAATAAAAACAGATCAAATTTGTTATAAGGTTAATTGGTATTAATTCAAAACAGGTGAAACAGGATGTTATCCACAACATCAATACAAATTTTGATTACAAATGTACCAATGACATGTATATGTAGGACAATAATCACAATATTCTGTATAATTCTCCATCAATAGGCAGGAAAATACATAAAATAATTATCCTGGATTCACAAGCCAAATAATGCAGAACAAATGCTTGCGAAAATCTTGTACCAAATTCAGAGCCGTCATTAGGTCTTATTAGTATTTGGGTCTTCATACAAATTTGTAAAGTTTCTTACCATCAATTCCAAATTCTTGGCACGGCAATGTATACAAACAACTAACCTAAGCATGTAATCATAATCTATGTTGTTATTATTTTTGATGCTATTGAAGTCGAAGGACCAAGAAGCATCTAGGCAGAGTAGCTACATTACTTCTATATCTCTCAAACAATATACATATTCATATTATTTACAAACATTAATGCGGATTACACCTTAAATTATTCCTAATTCTAAAATATTTGCTAACGCACACCATTTGCTCCCCGATACATCATACATGCTCACTAAAACATAGGATACTAGTATAATAGCTTGCCCATAACCATGACAACTTATTTGAGAGGAAAGATATTTACCCCGGGATTAGGCACACGTGAGATGCAGATTTGGAAGTGCGGAGTTCGGTTAGTAGAAGTAGAAGCCACGATGCGCTCCTCCTCGGAACCTGTCTGCTGGAGGGAGCCAGGAATGGTTACCACGGTAACCGATGGAGGGGAGTTAGAGGTAGGGGATGGGATGGGGCTATAGGAGGCAGAGGAAGGAGAGGGATGGTGGTCATGGTGACCGTTGGATATGACTGGAGCATTGCCTGGTACGTTGATTGTGATAGATGATGTATGTCTTGAGTCCCCATTCAATCTCTGTAGCAATTGTATTGTATTACCATTTGAATTGTTTAAAATATTGATATGAATTTAGGTTTCATGTTTTTAGAAAGGATTTTTAGCATACATGTAGTTTGAAGCCAGAGTAAAAAATAAATAAAATGAATATTCCAAAGATGATTGTGAGATTAGTTTCAAAGAATCATATCAAGAATGTGTCATATATGATTGATTTCATTGTTGATGATTGTTTCATTTGATTGTTTAATGTTCAGGATGGGGAATATAATATTTGTTAGATATACATACATGCATGTAAGCATCGTCATGATATTAGAGTCATAGCCACGTATGTATAACAGAAAGAAAAGGATGATTTTATTTAAGATATTGATACACAGAGGTGAGCAGTCATGATTTTATGGGGACAAAATGAGTGAAATATACAACCAATGAAATGACATTACACATTATCACAATCAGGCAAAGAACAAGATATTGGTTTTACAAGTAAATAATTCAGTTTATTACAATGAGATTACATGGATATATACAAGTAGATACATGTACATGCATGCAGATCAAGTGTATAATTTATAAGTGTAACAAGACACAAAATGGTGAATTTCATGAACAAGCATGACACAAAATGAAGTGTTTTATAACAACGAACATTTGTACAGTCAAACATCCACATTAATCATACATATACGAGTACATGTATTAACATACAATATAGGGTGGTGTGGAAGTATATGTGTTGAGGGTGCAGCGTGAATAAATAATTAAGGATTAGTAAGCAAATCCAGGGAGATGTTAAAGATGTTTATAAGAGGGGATATGTGTTAGGGTTTTGGTTAGAAGGTGTATAGGTGTGTGTGGAGGATAAAGAGGAAGGCAAAACAGGAAAAACACAAAATATTAGAAAACTGACTCTCTTGGTTAGATAGAATGAACATAGTGGTATTCTCTCCACAAGACATGTACTAAAAGCCAATATACAGACCTATAATAGCATAAATACTATACTTCATGAGCAATTCATTAGCTATTTTGATTATCGAGTATACACCAAGTCAATTGTAATATTCAGAAAGCTTATATTGCAATATTCATGCAGGGCAATTCCAGAGAATATGGCCAGCCTCCACATGCCAGGCCTTCCTGAAAGAACTTCTCACCATGTACAGTATATAATCTTAGTCATTTAAATGTTAAAGTAATATTAAGCACTATATCAAGCAAATGTAATTATTATTTTATAACTATTATTAAAGCCTAAGCAGTTTGTACATAGTGAAACAAGGAAACTGGGAGAGAAACAAACTGGATAAGACATTAAAGGAGGTCGATTATTCAATGGAATTGCCCTGAATTTAATAAGTCAACCCTTTATGTCAAGTTCACAACTTAAAAATAGGGCTACAACATTCTTCAACATTTAATACCAAGTCTGTTTTCCACACAATACGCATTGCACGATAGCTAGCTAAATTTAACATAGGAACAAATCTAACAAACAACCATGGTAAGTTGCATGAAAATTAAGATTGCCTGCAAGTTGCAGTTGATTGGATAATGAACAGCAATGTTGCGTAAAAGCCTCCTTACAAGGGGAAGACATAATTATTAAATGCTCCTTTCAAATTGCAATTCATTGGAAATTCATGAGCGACTGATTAAAATTTTCTTGCAACACCTCATCACATATACACAGAGATGCCTACAATTCCGGAAAGCACACGAGGCCAAAATTCAAATGTGAATAATGTAGTAGCTGAATGAAAATGTGAGCAAACATGATAACAATAAGATGCTCTCAGTCATTCACTTTTAATGAAAGCCTTGCATTCATATTAAAATACAACTCATGCATATTCCAGACCAATTGACCTCTCTGCATACATATGATAATTATAGAATTATTCACAAAACTTGGTTTATTTTTTTTTCTCAGTAAATAAACTAGGATTTGACAATCTTAAGTTCGAGATAATTCATGATAAACAAGTTTAAATAATTGTATGAAGAATAAATCTAATTGTTTAAAATGACTGATTGTGCAACATTTTATCAAAGCATACATAATCAAATACCAATATCTTGGCACTGTAACTGACTCACGTGAAATTTGATAAGTATTTCTGTATTTTACATCAAAAGGCACATGAAATGTTAATAGAAATTTTCAGTAAAGTAAATAGTATTGCAGTAATTCCTTTAGAAAGCGTCTACAAGTAAGAATTCATCAGCTATACCCCATTGTCTTCAATGCCTACTTCCTTCCTGTCTCTCTCTTGTGCAGCAGTGTAAGCCTCCGGGGCAAGCAGCTTACGAAGGTCATCTTGGACACGGTTATTGGTCGGAGTCTTGAGGGGAGTGGTCCCACCACCACTACCCCTCATAGTGGGTGTGGTCGCTGAATTGACTCGAGATCGGGCGGTGAGAGACTCACTTGATGATTTGTGGTTGTCTAGTGGTCTCCTGTGTATGGTGGAACAGAGGATAGTGAAGTGGATGAGGATGATAGGGAAGCTAACAGAGGTACTGATCTAACAGGGTGTTTCTATAAAGTTCAGATCAATTGCACGTTACAGTTACAGTTGATCGACATGTACTAATGAAAATCAGTGTCTTAGGTGCATCTAGTCAGAGGCACAGATTACGCTGGAATGAAAATGTCTGTTTTAATTTTGAAAAAATTTTGGAGTTAATTTGCAATTTATTCTAATATTGTAATCATTCAGCCAGCAACAAATAATTCAAAAGATTTTGAACATGTTACAGAAGCGCAAAAGATTGTACCATTATGTTGAGTAAATCACAAACTATATATTCCACATTCCTATTGATTGCTCCAGTAGAAAAAAAATGTACATGGTACGCCAAAGCTTGAATCAGATCTGACCCTAACCATACCCTTAATCCTCAAATCATTCTGAAGCATGTACCCTATCACAACCCTTAAACCAATTATAAATCACGGTATAATTTATGATCATATAATCATTGCAAACCCAACTGTCATGTTACCATAATTTCTAGTCTTGTTTAAAATTGTCAAATATTATGCTTTATTCCCATAACACTTCCTTTCTATAGTTATTTTCTACTATCTTTATCCAGGCCTTCATAGCTCAAATGAACTACAGCTTGAATCCAATCTAAACGCATGCAATGCTACAAACCTTCTGGCCATCTTTGGACTGGTACTGGATTCACTCATACTGCTGCTTGATGATGCTGATGGTGCCCCACCCCTCCTATGCATACTACCATGATCATCTGTCCCACCCCTCTTCCTCACAGTCTCAGGGCTCTGTGTAGATCTGCCTGGCATAGGGCTACGTGCAGGTGACTGCCTGGCTCTCATGCTGCCATACTCCCGGGATGGTGGCATACCAGTCCCTGAGCCACCAGAAAGTGTGGAATGGGTGGAGTGGTCACTGATGTTGCTAGGTGTGGCATGGTGGTGAGGCACGATGCCGGCAAGGTGGTTGGGACGTTGCAGTCGGGGTTGCTCCATGTCAATGCCCTCTCTACTTCTTGACTGCAATGATAACGGGAAGGAAAAAAAATCATTTTCTAGTAATTGTAGCTTGAGAAAAGCACACGGCATACGCAGAAAAATCCAGATTTTGTTGTAGACAACTCCGTTTATCTTGAACACAAAATGTCACATAAAAATATATTGAATGGATAAAATTAAATTAAAGATACTGGCAAAGAAGTCAACTAATAGTAGGATCTTCATAATGGGGACTTTGTAAAACTTCTATAATGAACGAATAAATATGAATGGTTTGTCTAATTTTACTTTTAAATTCCACAGCATACTTTCCTTCATTCACTGGATGCACATTAATAAATGGATTGGATTCCCTAAAGTTTCATAAAGTATCTGTTACCTGGTAGAGTTGCTCAGTAGGACTGTAGCGCTCAGCCATTGCATAGTTACGATTCTCCTCCTTCACTTCTTGCTGGGTAGAGGGCGCTGTAGGATGGTACAAGCCCTCCGTTACATCCTTAGAGACTGGCATACTGTTGTCATGGTAACCATTAGCATCATCCCCAGTGTCATACCACTTCTCTTCACTAGCGTTGGTTGATAGGGTATCCCCACTGCTGGTATGCTTTATGGTCGCCTAAGGATTGACAAGAAAATCCAGGATTCTTACAAATTACTGATTCAAAATACAGAATTTTATCAATAATAACATCAAAGTTTGGCAATTCTTCTTAATCTTCCGCAAAGATCTCCATCGCTTTGAATTAAATTTTTTATATATGAACATTACAAGCAATACTACACTTATTGAAAATATTTGTCTCTTTAGTATAACATGCATTCACATAAAGCATTCCTATTATTTTCTTGGATAAAATCTAACAAGAATGAAAAACAAAAAATTGATTTTGAAGAAAGTCACAATAGAAAACACCAAACAAGCAGGTGAATGAGAATGAGAATGTCTGACCTGTGCTACATTATGAAGTGGATATCTAGCCTTAGGAGTTACAAACTGAGGCTGTTGCTTGTCTTGTTCTCTGCCTCTATCCTGGGGGAAGGAACTTGCTTCATGGTGTCTCTGCCAGCTTGCTTTCTGTGGGGCATCTTTGTATACTGTAATATAGGAACACATTGAACATTTAGGCTCATTAAGCACATGTATTTCAATAATTAATAGGGGGAAATAATGCATTACTTTTCTATCCATATGTGGACATTTTTTTTGACATACGCAATTGTCTCACAACTATCTTTCTTTATTCCAATTTTTCGAGTTAGATTACTCCCCCTCCAAAAAAATAAAAAAATAAAAAAATAAAAAAATAAAAAAATAATATTGATAATAATAATGATAATAATGATGATAAAAATAAAGGTTAAAAATAAAAATGAAAAATGAAAAATAGAAGATAGAAAATCAACTATAACAAATGAATAAATAATTGGTGTACATTCAGACCCTTGACATTTTTAATTACATTTATCCAGTATGGATTGACAAATCAATAGACCTTGTAAGACCTTTAAGTAAATGTTTCAGTTTGCAAGATTCAACAGCCTAAAAAGAATCGAAACACATCAAAATAAACCATACCAAACACCATAAGATCAATTCTAAATCAAGAGTGATATGATCCTGCTGTGAATCCAAGACAATTCTGTATTGTTCGTCTACTGTTTATATGCACTTCTAGAACTATCAAGCTTCTATAGAATGTTCACCTGTGTATAGCAACTACTTTCCGGTTGATTTCCTTAGTGGAGAGGGTTAATCAACTCAAATCTCCTACTATTTTTTTAATTCAAGTGAGTTATTTCATTTCATCTATGTTTTTGTGTTCACCTTTCAAATGCCTTTTGTCATGGGTGAACATACTTTTTGCTCAGAATGGAAGGGTGGCAGTCGTGCTTTATTTAAGTGCATAGAAGTCACAGATAACACAAAGGACAAAGAAATTGGCAAACATTCTAAGCTCCTTAAGCACATAGTAGAAAACAGCTTGTCCATTACTCAGCAAACAGGTAAAACACCTCTTCTCTCTCTTTGCAGAAGAAGATTTTTTGTGAGTGTACCAATGTGTGTACTAGAGCCACTGTGAATGCTTGAATGAGAAGCCAATTACTTTGCATTTTTTCTTTGCCCTTTTCGTTCACTGTGTGGGTGACGCATATTGCATAATTTCTATTATTTAAATTTTATTGCAGGTAAAATCCACTCTCATTGTATTTGAAAGAAATTGTTTAAATTTACTAAAAGAATAAAGAATTGTTTCTAAAATCCAAAAGGACAGAAAATATTGAAAATGATCTCCCTGTATAACCCAGTGAAAGCTTCATTCTTTATAAAAAAAAAAGGAAAACCATAGAACATCACTTTAAAATAGTTGTCTCATAGCACAAGAGAAAATATTCAATGCATTCAATATATCAAACCCATAAAATAATAAAGAAAACCCATTAAAACTGTGTCTTTTTAAAACGAGCAGGAAAATAAAGTTGATAATCTGAAGTGTTACTTGAAAGTAAAGCAAAGAGTTATGTCATTTGCATGCAGGCTGTGAGTGCTGTAGCCCTTGTGATTGAAGCAAGCTATCGTCTCACCCTTAGATCGATGGAGAACGACACCCGTTGGAGCAGACATACATCTGTTCAAAGCTGATTATAGTAGAGCAAATATTACATTAATACCTTGCATAAATGTTTACTATTACAGTATTTACAAGCAGTTTTGTGAAAATCACACATAAAGAACTTTCAATTGTGTACCTTTGGTTGAATAAACCTGCTGAAAACTAGACCTTAGTAAATTATACCTACATATCTCAAGTAATCTCAATGATTAAATTCATGGTGAAATTTTGTCACACGTATAATGGCATTGGGTTGAATTATGATTAAACTGGTGGTTCAAAACTTTCTACAACTAGCAAATGTAGTTCGAAGGCTGCAATTGATCGCAAGTTTCTTTTGATCGGACCGCGCCAATCAAAATCATTGTTTCAATTTGCAACTGATTTGCAGTTGATTTGTAATCAATTGCAACTTTGGAGCAATACCCCCTAGGAGACTAAACACACTAGTCTAACATTTATATCATAGTTAAGTGTGAAGATGTAGAACATGGGATAATAAGCCAAACTGGTGTATCACTAGTCCAGAATTTTGCCCTTGGAATATTTCCTTATTTATTGATCAATATTTTAGCAGGATGCCCTCACAACAATATGTTGGTATCACAAGGTGTCCTGCATGATGTGTTTCAGTCTTCTTTTACTAATTTTTCTAACCACCAAACCTGATGGTACGTACAAAGATCTTTGCTACCCACCTCTAGTCCTGTATGCATCCAGACTATCCTCTAGTGAAGCCTGCCTAGAATGAGCTGCAGTCCCTATCCGATCTAGCTCCTCCTGAGAGCTCCTCAGTCTAGCTTGCATGTCATTAGGCTTCCTCCTCTGCTCTCTAGCGCTACGTCTCTCATGCACCATTCTCATAAAGGATCGGTCTCCTGCATCATGGGATAACCCTCGACTGTGACCTGTGACCTGTGACCCACTGTTAGCTTGCTGGTGACCTCTAGCATTCACTTCCTTCCAGTAATCTACTGCAGCACGGTAAGGATGCTGCTTGCTTCTACTGCTACTGCTGGAGCTGGAGGAGGGTGGATCAACCTTGATGCGACGCTCAAAGGTTGAGATGGCTGACCGTACGCTGCCCTTGGCCGGTAGACCCTCGTCGTTAGACCCTGGTGGGTACATCGGTGTGGTGGGAGCTGAACGCAGCGTAGACGGGGCTTGTCCAGGGGTGGAGACGGAACGCGAATGATTGGATTGCTGCCTCAGATCTAGAATAATAGGACAATTATGAAAAATTAAAAAAAAACAAGGGAGATAACTTTCAGCTAATTTCAACAATCTGATGACTCAGTTATCACTTTGTTCTGAATAATGTATACCATCAGTTAATATGGAATAAATGCTTCAATCATTTTGAAATAAGAGTTCACATAAGTATTGCTATAGTTGTGAACAGACTAGAAAAGAAAAAGAAGCATTAATTCCCAATAACATTTATGTTTAATTACTTATTCAGTTCCTTGGACTTTTGTGCAAATGAACGATTGTCATTAGACTCTGAGACAACAGTTCTTGGGTAAATTTATCAATGCCACATGTGTGACCAATTTCACCTGGGATATTCCTTATAAAGTTTGCCAACATTCATATTTTTATTCTGCATCATAAGAAGAAGTATTCACATACAATCATGGCTTGAATAATCTTAAAGGCTATAAGAATTACACCCCTACTTGAAAGAGCTACAGAAGAGGCGATCTTATGAGGTCCTTTTCAACTGCTAGTGCCTCAGTTAAAACCTAGTCTAGCCACCCCCGCCACCTCCCCATCCCAGGCTGGTAGTTCTTACCCCTACTTGAGAGAGCTAGAGATGAGTTGATCTTATGAGGTCCTTTGCCACTACTGGTCCCTCTGTTGAAGCCTAGTCTAGCCCCCCTCCCCCACCCCACTCTCCCAGGCTGGTAGTTCTTACCCCTACTTGAGAGAGCTAGAGATGAGTTGATCTTATGAGGTCCTTTGCCACTACTGGTCCCTCTGTTGAAGCCTAGTCTAGCCCCCCTCCCCCACCCCACTCTCCCAGGCTGGTAGTTCTTACCCCTACTTGAGAGAGCTAGAGATGAGTTGATCTTATGAGGTCCTTTGCCACTACTGGTCCCTCTGTTGAAGCCTAGTCTAGCCCCCCTCCCCCACCCCACTCTCCCAGGCTGGTAGTTCTTACCCCTACTTGAGAGAGCTAGAGATGAGTTGATCTTATGAGGTCCTTTGCCACTACTGGTGCCTCTGTTGAAGCCTAGTCTAGCCCCTCCAGGCTGCGTCACTGCTTCACTGTTTCCCATGTACTCTATTGGAGTACTTCCTCTGTAAAGGGTAAGGAAAGAGAATTGTTCTCAAACAGAGCAAAAACATTCCTAAAATGTCTGATTATTTGTGTGGATCATAATTTGAAGAACAGGTTCAATATTACATAACAATTTTATAATGCTTTTATCTAGCAAATAATGCTTAATTACTTATGGGCAATTCATAATTTAACAAACTGAAGAGCCTTGAATCTATTCTCGTGCCCATTAGAATGCTTGCAATGGAAGGAATAACAGTGTTCCATTCATCAAATGAATTGTTGGCCTAGAAGCTGATCAGTATCCCAAGGTCATCTAACCCAATATTATTTAATGCCAAACAAGCTAACAGCAATTACCACATCCATTCCTTTGACATGTCTAATATTTGAACGCAAAAGATGCCAATTGAAAAGCAGGTAATTGAGCCAGAATACATCATGAGCAGAACAGACAAAGAAGTTGGATAAAGTAAGCAACTCCCCTCCAAGCATTCACAATAGCCTTCACACGAAAACGAAAATTGATTCTGTTTCTTCAGTAACCAGTGCAACACCTCTACTTCTTTCCTTTGCAGGAAAGTAGGAAAAAGAAAATAATTTCCTTTGCTTGGGCTATAGTGAAGGCTTGAATAGGAGTTGTTTCCTTTGTGAATTTTCTTTATCCATTTTGTTGAGTATGATATGTTTCCTACCTCCTAGGACTGCCATCTTCGCACGGTGGTACCACGACGACCTTGACGGTCTGAGACGTCCGAAGCAGATCTATCATTTCCTCATGGGTCTGCGTACATACTGCTATCTCACAGATCTAACAAAACAAACAGGTAAAAATGAATTATCTGCAGTCTGTTTTTGCAAGTACACATAAAATCTAGTATGCTTCTACCTACACCTATTGATACAAACATATAGTGCTGGATCTTGATCCACTCTTAGTGACACGGTTGAATTGTGAGTAGATACAGATTTTACTTCATATATTTTCTTTCGATTCTGAGTTACTTAAAGCGGGCAATCACTATTTAAATGATTGGAAACAAATGGGGGCAAGAATTCCTTGGTTAGATGGGAGAATATCTTTGTCTAACGAACAGTGAGTCAATTCTCTTTAGTATAGTATATTTCAAAAAGCAGTACCCAAGGGTATGGTGTGCAGTATCTTTAGCTTATCATTCCCTATCACTCGCACATTCCCTAATACAAAAGTAATAGAAACGACTAGATTTTTGCAAATGTTGAACGGATATAATGTAACACAAAGCACACGAAGTAAAATATTCCTCCTTTGCATTTTATAGCAAAATAAATCCACCATATAAATTCTAGGGACTATTTTTTTGTTGGTCGGAAACACAAAAAGCTGGTAAAGATAGAGAGTTGAAGGGCGCAGGATTGATTTTAAATGGTAAATGTTTTCAAAATCATATCTGGGGAATCAAGGGCTATCTAATGGAGTTAGGGGGTGTTGCAAGTTGCAATTGATCGCAAATTGCAGTTGATCAAAATCAAAATCACTGTTTCATGCACGTCTTGTTAAATGCGCATACCATGAGCGAATAAAAATGCGTGTTACAAGTTGCAGAGTTGCAGTTGATTTTGAACAACACCCCCATAGAGATTGATTTATCTAACCTCAACGAGCCTAGCTCCCTTCCTGAGTCCAGCCTGCCATGCAAACCCATAGGGATCCACCTCCACCACAATGCCTTGGTAGTGCACATGAAATCCGAGCTGGCCTAGACCATTCCTACGAAGGGTGATCTCTTTGGTCTGTATGGAATAAAGACAAAATGATAATTACTGACATCGAAAGTGATAGCAAGAATGACTTAAAATGATTGACTTTTCAGTGTTCCCACTGTTTGAGAATAAAATCCATCATTTTTCACTGATGAAATATCAAACTTCCAGGATGAAACCAATTCACCAGTTTCAATCCATTTTGACAGATCCTGAATTGTCAATGTTAATAATTGTTGTCATCAAGGTGTCCATTATTTGAGAACAAATTTCCCTGACTTTTCCCTGATTGGAAAAAAGTGAAACTCATTTCCCGGGTTTGCAGCCAAAATGGGAACCCTGCTTCTGTATCTCAACACAAAATAAAGCATTGTTGGAAGTAAATGGGGGTAGTGTAAGGAATGGGGGGTTGAGCATGTCAAAGGGGAAAAGGAGGAGGAGAGAGAGAGAGAGAGAGCAGGGGAGAAAGAGAAGAGGCACTGACAAGCAGTGAAGGAAATGTAAGAAAATAATAGGCAACAAAAAGCCCAAAAGACAGGTAGGAATCTTAGGGTAGGGATCCTTAGAAAGATATCTAGACTAAATCAAATAAAAAACAAATAGAGGAAAAGCAATTGGACTTACCCTTGTTCCATTTGAGACCGCTTCAAATCGTTTGACAATCTCAGGTACCTCATCTAGATCTTGATCAGGGATACGAACTCGGATGCAGTTACCTTCATTGAAGTACAGCTTCAATCTGATAACATCAAAACACAAAAGATTGGTAACATATCTTCACATTTAAATCAATATAATTATTCACTTAATTATTACTGCTACGCATCTACACTACATTAGAAGCATTAATGTACCAGTCTGTATGATATGATTGGAACCTTGAATGCATTGTGTCTTTCTGTACATCTTGGGGGACCTTATGATGCAAAAGTATAGATAACTCAACTTGTTCTTGTGATTGATTCAGAAGATGACTACCACAGACATAATGTTAAACAATATCATATCGGGTATACATGTATGTGTTTACTATGATTATCACTCATGACTCTCATTGTTCTCATGAATAATCATTTTTTTAGCATCATTCACAAACATTCTGATGATCAGGATTACCACCATCATCAACCCTATCACTTTCCTTCCCCTCTTCAATCCCTCCTCCTCCACTACTACTCTTCTTCCTCCTCTTGCTACCTATCTGCCCCCTCTTCCCATTCCTCCTCCTGCTCTTTTTCCAATTTAAGCCATCGCTGCTCCAACCATCAACATCACCATTTTACTAACACCACCTACCATCAAGATCATCATCATAACCATTACGATTACCACTAATATCATTACCACCATTACAATTGCCACCATTATCACACTATCATAACCACAGAAACAACCATCAATACAACCACCACCACCATCAC
>BQKZ01002977.1:31653-55302 GCA_036244855.1 Temnopleurus reevesii | reverse complement strand
CCTAGCGACTCTTGAACTGACTCCCTCATTGCAAAGAGTAACAATGGGACTCCCTCATCCCAGTTTTTCTCTGTTTCCAGACAGTATGTTTTCAACATGTTCTTTAGCGTTTGATGGAACCTTTCTAGAGCTCCTTGAGATTCTGGGTGATATGCACTTGAAGTGACATGTTCAATACCTAATTGACCTAGTACCTGATCGAACACCTTAGACATAAAGTTTGAACCTTGATCAGACTGTACAGTCCTAGGTAATCCTACCGTGGTGAAGAATTTCACCAATGCCTTTGACACATTATTTGCAGTAATGCGTCTCAGCGGTATTGCTTCGGTATACCTCGTCGCAGCACACATGATTGTTAGCAAATATTCATTGCTTGCCTTTGACCTTGGAAGGGGACCTACGCAACCCACTATGATTCTAGAAAATGGCTCATCGAAAGCCGGAATCGGTTTCAGTGGCGCAGACGGAATTTTCTGATTCGGTTTGCCCATAACCTGACAAGCATGACAGCTTCTGCAAAAATCTGCAACGTCTCTATGCAAACCTGGCCAATAGAAATGAGAAAGAATTTTCTCCTGAGTTTTGTGAACTCCTAAGTGACCAGCAAGAGGCGATTCATGAGCGAGACTCAGTATGTCCTGCCTATATGTGGAAGGAACTACAATCTGATGAATTTCTCTCCATTCTTCATCTGCAGGGACATCTGGTGGCCTCCATTTCCTCATGAGCACCCCAGCCTTCTTATAGAAACACACAGGCACTGTCAGTGCTTCTTTCTCTGAAACAGCTCTTTCAGCCAAAGGAACCAACTGAGCATCTCTCTCTTGCTCAATCAACAATTTATTCCGATTGGACCCAGAAGTATCATCATCAACCAAACGAAATAAGAATGACTCGCCCAAGTCTATGTCATCAACATGTAACTCTCTAGTCTGCTTCTCAGACTCTTTTTCCTTCTTTGCCATGGACCTAGTAACAGCACAGGCAGGAAACACGGTCGGGAACTCCTCAACCAACTGTTCTGTCTCAAGACTAACACAAGGCTTCGAACTAACCTTTGGACATGTGACCTTTTCTCCAGCAATATCATTTCCTAGAATGACAGAAACATCCTTGAATGGAAGAGATGGTCTAACCGCCATTTCAACAACACCTGAAACCAGCTCTGAATTCAGCCTAACCGAGTGAAGTGGTGCTTCCACATAGCCATCTACACCCTCGATCAACACACTAAGTCCTACAGACGACTTTTCACTGAAGGGTAACACAGTCTCCAAAATCAACGTCTGAGTTGAACCTGTATCCCGCAGAATTCTTACTTCCTTTGTTTCACCCGCCTCAGACAGAGAGACATTTCCTACAGAAACAAATGGCTCATATTGCTTTTTTACTTTTTCCATATCAGCCATACGAATTCTATTCTGCGAACTTGACCTAGTTTTCACAAGTGCAGTCGGATGTGTACCAGTTTCACTTGATTCACGTGTTTTTGCTTTGAGCATTGGACATTGTGCTTTGAAGTGACCAGTTTTCTTGCATGAGAAGCATTTTCTTTCATTTTCATTTCCTTGTTCATTCTTTTCTTTGCTTTGTGTTTTTATGTCACTTTTGTCATGTGAATTGTTCTTTGTTTTGTTCCACTTTTCATGTTTCTTTGTTANAATGATACATGTTTATAATATTTTTCTTGTTTTGTAATGTCCAAGGATGGGAAATATTAGACTTTTCCTGTAACATCTAAATGTAGGCTTAGAAAATTTGGCAAAATATTGTGAAAATCAAGAACAACTCTATGTTTCATGACTAAAAAGGACATGAAATCATTAATTGTTAATAACAGGTTGCAGGAAAGTTCATTTCCTGAAAATAAAAACAAAGGCATGAAGGCTATTTTTATTTATACATCCAAACTTTTAACACTGAAGTTTAGGAAAGGGATGTCTTCTACTACACAGGGTTGCAGCCCAGCCCCCCCCCCCCTGCATTACTATGTGGACATTTTTTTACCTACTAATAATATACAAAACAAAACAATGATATATCATATTTTTTCTTGTTTTGTCTTGTCCAAGGATGGGAGATAATGAACTTTTGCTGTTGGAGGTAACATCTAAATGTAGGAAATCGGCAAATTATCAGAAAATCAAGACCAACTTGATGTGTCATAACTGGAATAGACATAATATCATTGTTTATGCAAGGTCAAATAAAAGTTGATTTCATGAAAATGGAAAAAAATCTTGATGGCTGCTTTCTTTCAACAAAATAAAAACCCCTGTACTTTTGACAATGAAGATAAGGAAGGAGATGTGTAGTTCTATGACACTACACACAAGAATTAACCCATTGGCAACTGGAACCGGATGGTCCCTGCACAAAGTCTATGGGAATTTCAGAATTCAAAGGCCAATGGGTTCAGAGTCATGTCTAAATTAGTTCAGATTCTGAACGGTTTCATAAAATTGCTTTGCCCCAGTAGCACGACCTATAGATGGTGTGATCATATCTTCGTACAGAACGCCAGAATGTTGGGTCTTTGTCGCCCTTGAATTCTTGGGGTCGCGCCCTCTTTCTGACTGGCAGCAATGTAAAGAAAAGAGATCGATCAGGAGGATATGGCGCTTTCAAAAAATCGTTTAGAATCTGAACTATGTCTAAATGTGCATATGAATTTTTTCATCAATGTTTTCATACAACTGGAAATATCCGAATGCGACTGTTTTGCATGTCATCAATACTTTCTACCATGAATAATTATATAATATTGGATGGCAATGAATGGAATACCAGGGAATATTGCACGAATTAGGGTAATATTGCACGAATCGAAGATGAGTGCAATATTGGCCCTAACGAGTGCAATATTCCTGGTATTTCATGAAATAAAGTCATCCAATATAATTATTATCTTTACATTAGCCTTTGATTTACCAGTATTATTGTAGAAGTACCAGAAGGCTGATCACTGCTTTGAGCATGCGTGAAATTGAAGCCGTGCAATATGGCCTAATGTTGCACGGCTTAAAACTCTCATATAGATAATTATTTCAGCTATTGAATGCTGTCTCTCACTTCGCTACATATTCTGAAAATTCCGACCATTCAGAAGTGGTAGAATTGAAAAATGATCCCTAACTGTTTTTAGTACTGTGTGTTTTATCATACCCATTGAAACCATTTCCTTCCTTTTTAAACACGGCTCATATTGGATCTTCAGACATTGTGTCACCAAGTGGTTAAGACTCAAGTCTTTAAGTTACAGGGTCACAGGTTTAAATCCCATCCTAACGTGTTGTTTTCCTTTAGCAAGAAATTCATCAATGTTTTGATGAGCTCAACCCAGGTAAAGGTGAATGGATACTAGGCAGAAATATTTATACCTTGAAATGCCTACACGATGGTGTAAACTGTGCTATAGCCGAAGTAATAATATAAACAGAACCTAGAGTGCACTCTGCTGCAGACTAGAAACACTTACTCTGTAAGTTACATATACAGTAAAACCATCTATAGTTGCCACAGAAGGAAAATAGAAAAATAGAAAAATTTGCAACTATAGGCAGGTGGCCTCTATTGACAGCTTCTATAAACACACATTTTCCCTCTGAAACAATTAAGGTGGCCACTATAGACAGGTGGCTGCTATAACAGGTGGCAGTTGAGACAGGTTTGACTTTTATTATGAACAATGCTATGAAAGACTAGTCAGATTTGCTTTCCATAACAGAAAAATAAGCAGTAAGGTACCACAATTTTTCAATACGGCCTATGTAGTACTCTTTCAAGAATAATTTTTACGAGTTTTCTTAGTATTTTTAGTGTAAGTATTTTCTTAATCTTTCAATCCTTCTGTATTATGCTCTTGAGAACTCGAAAATGAGAGTCTGTGCGAAGTATCCCCACATGAAATTTTTCAAAGTTGACAGGTATGACCTCAGAAATAAAAATTGACAAATAATTTATATATCATTTATGCCAGAGTCAAATGCTAGAGTCTGAAAGGGATAGTTATTTACTTCAGACACCTATTCAGAGATAATACTGTCCAACTTTAGACCAAAGGAAGAGACGAAACTGATTAAAGGTACATACCTTGGAACAAAACATCATTAACGCAGATAAGCACATGAACAAATTGTTCATTTAAGTGATATTGTGAAAAGAGTAAACAACCCGTAAGATATAATTAAACTGCTTTTTAAAAAATATGGATCACTCTGACTTCAATGTGTACATGAATTTTCTACTAAGGTCTTGAATATCTGAAAATAACCAAAAGCTACTGTTTTCAATGTCATCAGAGATAAATCATTTGCACAAATGAGTGAATAAAATTCCACATGAGAAAATGATTAAAAGATTGTAATTCCGTTACCACTGTTTTGTGAAGTTTAAAGACCAAACAGAAGAAGTAAACATGAAACATCCTTTCATATAGTGCAAAGGTACTAATGCCATCACCTGAAACACAAGATCTGTCAGATTTCTTATTTGCTTGGAGACCAGCGATGTATTAGGAGTCAGTAACGGAATTACTCTCGGGAAATTCCGTTACCGAATCACAATACCTCGCTGGTCTCCAAATAAAAAATATATCTTACAGATTTTGTGTTTCAGGTGATGGCATTAGTACCTCTGCGCCATATAAAAGTATTCAAATTGACTAAGATCGTACAAGTATAGTACAAAGGAATAAAATAAGAGCCAAAAATCTCTGATTTGTAATTCCGTTACCGTGGGATTGCCCTAATGTCTCCTGTTACAGAAAACATTCTGAAAAGTTCAACTATTAGGAAGTGGCACAATCAAAAAGTGATCATTACCTTTTTAGGAGTTAGTAGTGTGGTATTGAAGGGCAATTTCATAAATTGTAAAGAAAATTTATATGTCTTGCATAATTTGCATAATGGAGGCGCCGTGGTGTAGTGGTCATGACTCTCGCCTTTCAACAAGAGGGTTGTAGGTTCAAATCCCACCCAGGGCGTCAATTTCCTTCAGCAAGAAATTCATCCATATTGTGCTGCACTCAACCCAGGTGAGGTGAATAGGTACCTGGCAGGAATATTTAATCTTTGAAATGCCAAGTGCGCTGGTAGCTGCCAAGGTAATAATATTGCAAAGAGCCTTGAGCACTCAGCAGAGTGGATACATGCACTATATAAATTGCATCTATTATTATTATCATTATTATTTTCTCAAATTATTCATCAGTTCATGAACTACTTCAGCCATATTTTTTAAAGAGCATTATGCCTGCTGTACAGATCAGAAATGAAGAATGAAAAGGTGTATCAGGAATGTCCATATGAAGGGGTCAAATATTCTGACTTATTTATTGAATTGTCAATATTGTATTTTCATCAACGGATCCAGGGGCAAAGGAGCAGGGGCCCTCAAATATCAGACTCCTTCCCATTCGGCAAACGCATAAAAAAGTGAGGCAATTTTATTTTGTCTATTGTATTTTTTTTTGGGGGGGAGGTTGCTTTTCAAGCTGGTGGCAGGGGGAATCACCTTTCTGCCCCTCCACAACCTCCTGGAATTACCCAGAGATTCTAACTCTCACAATTTCGCGGAAGATCTTCTGTTCTTCACTTTTGAAAAGTGGGGGCAGACTGCATATAATTATTACCATTATTACATTCTGATAGAAGTGAAAGTATGAAGTAAATAAAGGTGATTGGAGTCAGAGTCAGACTAGTATTTGTTCTCTAGACTGTGCCCTGGTTTGTGTTACGAGAGGAAATGGAACTGCTTAATGGTATTTACTTGGGACAAAAACAGATAAGCTAGACCAATGAACGTCTCTACAGTGTGAAATTTCTATAGATATTCCACTGGGTCATTTACATTACGCAAGGGATTTAAACTGCTCACAAATCACAACCCTGGATCTGAAAGTCATCAAAACATAATGGTATTGCTTTAAGACCAAATGAACTTTCTATTGCTCAAGTACTTTGTCCCCTCTTTCTTCATCAGATATCAAAGAAGTATAGACTATTTTAGGTCTAGTATAATTGAAGACTCAATAAATGGTTACTTTATCAGCCTACTCTGAAGTGATAATCGTGAATAAATGAATAAAGTGAATAAATAAAAACTTGCTTCATAACATGAAATGAAATTCCTAATTTTGATAGGATGAATAGCACATAATTTTCAAAACCCCTGGATTTAAAGTTGGCAAAACAATGCTTTAAGACCGAATAAACTTTCTATTGCACAAGAACTTTGTCTCCTCTTTCTTCATCAGATATCAAAGAAGAACAGACCATTCTAGGATTTAGGACTAAACATATGGTCACTTTTTACAACCCGCTTCATAAAATGAAATGAAATTCCTAATTTTTATTGGATGAAAAGCGCCATCACTTTTAAAACCCCTGGATCTGAAAGTCAACAAAACAGACTAGTAATGCTTTAATACCGAATGAACTTTCTATTGCACAAGTACTTTGGCCCAGGATATAAATTCAAACCAGTCTTAGCAGACATCTGTCTGTAGAAAGCATTTGATATATTGGTCATTTGAACTACTACCATTGAGAAACAAATGAGTATGCCCGAGGTTCCCCTGTCTATAGCGGCAACTTCACTTCTCCTTTTTGGTGGCGATCATTATGGGCAAGATTGATTAGAACTGTAATCTTATCATCTGATCCAAACTGATTATCAGTATGGCTTTTGTAAATGGTACTACTTACATAGTACTATCCTTTTCCGATTGGAAAGGAAATATTAAAAGCCATTGAATGTCAACAGACCAGGATACTAAGAAATGATAAAACCGATTTGTGTGGACAGTCCTATTGACATAACACTGCTCTAACTCTCAATGGTGGGGAAACAAAACATAAAATGATGTGGGATTAAAACATTAGCACACAAAATGAGAAACGAAACGATTTAGTTATCTTACATGTATGTAGATTGGAATAGCATAAATGTTCCTATAGTGTCATTCCAATGCTGGAAGGGGAAAGAAAACCATTGAAATATTCCAAATCAATCAATCAGAATTAATTTACTAATGTGAACAGACCTACTGACCTAATTCTGCCTCATTTCACACCACAAAGGGAAATGAAACTATCAAATAGCAACTATTCTGGATCGAAAGATAATCCAGAAAGATCATATGATTCTAACCAAATGAGACCATCGAGAAACCAAGAACAAATCATTTTATTGCCAGACTGTGAATGCGCCTATTTAGTAAAGAAACCACCCTACTGAAAGAAATCTTGAATAAATAAATAAATGAATCAGAACAGATCATAAGCTTCTAGGCAATAACGTCGTCGAGAAACCCAAAAAACGATTCATTTTATTACATTAATGTGAATACTCCTATTAACTAAACACTCATTAGTGCTCCAGAACAGCTAGCAACTCTGAATATTGTAGGATCAATCTGAACAGACATAACAATGTCCCATTTCACACCACAAAAGGAAATGAAACTATCAAATAGCAACTATTTTGGATCTATAAATTATCCAGAAAGATCATACGCCTCTAACCAATGAGATCATCACGAAACCAAGAAACCAAATCATTGTCTAAATGTGAATGCTCCTATTAACGAAATACTCATTTATAGTCTCATCCAGTGATCGGGTAATAATATCAGAAGCGCTTTGATCAGTCGTAGACATGAGAAGGTGCTATATAAATTCAAAGTATTATTAGTAGTAGTTGTTGTATTACTTTGAGTGGTTAGCAATTCTAAATATTGGAATAGTTTAATCTGACCAGACATAACACTTTCCCACTTGACACCACAAAAGGAAATGAAACTATCAAATAGAAACTATTCTGGATCAATAAAACATCAGAACAGATCATAAGGTTCTAACCGATAAGGTCATCTAGAAACAAAGAATGAATCCTTTTATTGCCTAATGTGAATGCTCCTTTTGACGAAACACTCATTAATATTAAAAAACGGCTAGCAACTCTTGTTATTGGAATCGATTATACTGAACAGACAAATCACTTTCCGACTTCACACCACAAAAGGAAATATAACGATCAAATAGCAACTACTTTAGATCAGTAAAACTTCAGAACGGATCATAAGCTTCTAACCAATGAGGTCATCCAGAAATCAAGAACAAATCATTTTATTGAAAGAGAATCATCAAGGTGAAGAATAATTGATCAGTTGTCTCACAATGCTTGCACAAATCCCTTTATTAAATCATTTTATTGCCTAAATGTGAATGCTCCTATTAACAAAACGCTCATAAATAACACAGAACGGCTAGAAAATCTGAATATTGGAATGGATTAAACTGAACAGACATAACACTGCCCCTCACACTACAAAAGGAAATCAAACTATTGAATAGCAACTACTCAGGATTAATAAATTATCCGGACAGATCCTACGCTTCTAACGGATGAGGTCATCGAGAGACCAAGAACAATACGACTGTACTGTGATGACCTCCATAAGGCAAGGTGTAGACAAAAGAAATGGCAGATTGAAACTATTTATTACTATTTGGTTCAATCGTTCGTCTGGTTTCGAGTTTTACCTATTATCAGGGCGCTACAAACCCACATGCCCGAATGCCTAGGGCAAAAAAAAATTGAGCCATTGGGCAAGTAAATGAACTTGTCAGTTGCCCAAATGGGCAAGTCATGGTTTTGAAATAAAAAAGTATCAATTATTGACTGTGACTGAATTTCTTGTGAGAATCTAGTTGCAAGATCTATCATTTGATCAACATCACTGACAGTTAAGTGAAATCTAATGCTATACATGTGTGTGCTGACTGCTTTTTTTCACTTGTATGTTTTGGGCAAGTGAAATTGATTCTCGGGCAAGTGATTTGAAAAACCACTTGCCCATTGGGCAAGTAGTGCAAAAAATTCTTGTAGCACCCTGATTATCAGTATCTGATTGTCTGTGACCTTAATATACCTGACAAACTAGGGGCCTGTTTTCGAGATAGGATTAATAAAAAAAAATAATCGTAACTCTATGGTACACACTTTGTCATATGATTAATATCTATCGTACGTTTTATCAAATATTTTATGTCACAGGCCCCTGATCTATAGAACTTGCTTTATACGTTTGGTATGTTTGGTACAAGAAGGAATAAATAATGATATTGATAACAATAATCTATATATTTGCATTATATAATTTCAATAGGTGTATGCTTAACTGCACATTATAATTGAAACGCATATTTAAAGAAGAGTGGGCTCAGTCATACATTGGCAGTTTTAGAAAAACGGCTGCCCATATTTTTTTTTAATTCAAACTCTTTGTGAGTTGCATTATTATTGAATGGAGATGATTAAATTGAACATGTCACAAGTCTAACATATGGAATCCAAATAATAGAAATCATTCTGAAGTTACTAGTTTCACTTCCTTTGAATTTACACAGCAGTGCATATCTTATACATTTGTGAGAAAATGCAAAATTGTGACTGAGCCAAAATATAGGAACTTCTTTGTCAATATTCTTTTACTACAATACTGAAGAAATAAATTCAATAAACTGTAATACATCACACCTGCCTCCTCAAAAAACATTTTGTTATCAATGGCATGAACTGCCTATGGCTAGAACAAATTTCTAATCTGAAAAAAAAAAACACAACAGTCATCTCTTATTCTTTTGCTAATGTGAGCTGATAGTGATAATGAAGAGTTGAAAAGTCAAAGGACTATATGACCACTATGTGCACACCCAGGATTTGGAAACTGGGGGGAGGCAAAATTCAAATTTGGCACTCTCGCCTTTCAACCAGAGGGTTACAGTTAAAATCCCACCTATGGCATTAGTTGCTTTCTGCAAGAAATTAACCCACACTGTATTGCAATCAACCTGGTCAGAGATTCACTGAATCGTTCATTAAGTTACAAATGACTTTAAGAAAGACCGGACTACCTTAACAAGCATAATACACACAAGATTCTCAATCATTCAGCACATGAACTGACGCAAGTCGTGCGTAAAGTCGTCCTGAAAGTATATTGCAACTAGGTGAAACACTGCCCTGATCAATGAGATAAAGACGAGACAAGACAAGACTGACCTATATAAACAGAGTACTAGATACAATGTGTATTCACTTTCAACTTTCAGAATCTGGTGTCGGACTTCTATCTTCATCAGATATCATGGACGGAGAATTGACACATGTCATGTGTAAAGTCGTTCTTAAAGTCTTTCGCAACTTGGTGAAACACAGCTCTGATCTATGTGATAAAGGCAAGACTAAACTAACCTATAAAAGCAGAGTGCTGTATGCAATGAGTATTCACTTTCAAATTTCAGAATCTGGTGTCAGACCTCTTTCTTCATCAGATATCATTGCTGATTAAATAGTCCAAGCATTCATTCCCAGACCATGGGCTATATGAGAGAGAGTTTGATATGACGGGTCTTCATTGTCATTGCCTATTAAAAGTATCATGGTGGAGTGGTTCTGACTCTTCTCTTCCAAAACAGAGGGTCACAGTTCAAATCCCATCTATGGCATTAGTTTCTGTCTGCAAGGAATTCATCCACACTGTATTGCACTCAACCAGAGCAGTGTTTCATCAAATAGATAGTTCCAGTGTTCATAACCAATTACAAACAAATTTGAGAAAGACTGGAGTACGTTAACGAATATAATATGCACAAGATTCTTAATCATTCAGTACAAGAACTAACACAAGCTGTGTGTTACGTCATTCTTACAGTCTTTCAAAACTTTAGAAACACCGCTATGTTCTATGTGACAAAGACAAGACTAAACTGACCTATTAAAACAGAATACTGGATACAAAGGGCATTCACTGTCAACTTTCAGAATCTGGTGTCGGGCCTCTCTCCTCATCAGATATCATGGAGGGGTAAATTGTCCCGGCGTTCCTTACCAGACCGTGGGCTATACGATAGAGAGCTGGAAAGGACGGGTCTCCACTATCGACGCCTGATAATAGATCCAGTATTGCATCACCGGCAATCTACAATCAGAAAGATGGAGGTAGAGAGAGAGAGAGAGGAGTAGTCAATTTTCCTTATTTCATAAACACAAACACTGAAAATCAATCAAAATTCTTTGAAATTCTCAAGCAAAAAAACATACAAATTTCATTTTTGCATGGATTGGTAACTAGTTAATAAGTGTTGAAAAAGAAATTCCAATTTGAATCGTCATTTGTACCCGTTTCCAAACATTGATCTTCAAAATTAGTATTGATTGAAACAATTACATTGTTTCCTCTGGATAAACTACCAAATTTACATCATATATTATTGAATATAATTAAAGATAAGAGATGAATTTAAAATATCGATATCTGTTCACTCACTGGATTAAAACAAATTAGTGACTGCATTTCATCTTGCCACCACATGTATAGGCTTTGGTTTAAAATATTCATAATCCATGATTAATGGTTGATTTGATAATATCTAGGATTACAAAAGGTATTTAATGGACTATAACAAATCAGTGATAAATGATATCCTTCACCTTTTCCTTTCTAACCAATCTCCAGATGTACAAAATAATTGATCAAGGCTGTAAATCAGATGAAATTCAATACTGCATACCGGTAAGTTAAAATTTACGTTGTGGTTTTATTTTTTGTTACAAATTTTGCAGTCCTAGCTTTGCAAAAATTTTAACTCAGTGTGATGCACATTCTCATTCATTTAAACACTGTTAAGAATGCTAAAATGTAAATCCATTAAAAAAACGCTTAGATATCTGCACAGTAAATATTGGCTTATAAAGTAATCTTTCTGAATCAGGATTCACATCAATTATAAATCATTTCAAATGAAATTCAAGGAACAATCATAGTCGACAGGATGTGTCACAAGCAATAATACACCTAATGAAGAATTTATAATTCTAAATTAATCCAATGACTATTGAGATTCAAATAAAAAGTCCAACAAGGGATATAAATGTACAAATTACCTCTTGAATGATCTTTTCTTGTTGAATAAGCTGAATCTGGTACACTAATTCATTCCATCTCAACAACTCTGCCTTGCTGGAATACTGAAGGATGTTACCATTGGGGATGGATAGCAACTCATCTAAAATATAAAAAAGTACAAATCAAGATATCATGAAGCAAACAATTGTCGTTGGTGACCATCACTTCCAAGTTGATCTGGGATGCTGTTATTTTTTAAAAGGTTAATTCTCAAGGACTTTTTGGCAACTGATGATGTCATAGGTGCACAATTCATCATTTATCACAGCCAATCAATGTTATAAAACGTTATTTTTTCCCCAAAAATATGATTTCCCGTAGGGTATCTCCATGATAGATATAGATGATAGATCTTTCTGTAGAAATGATGAATTCTGCCCCATAAATATATAAACAAAATGATTGTTAGTAGCGCATCCATGCCATAAAATTTTCATTGATTTCCCAATTTTTTCAAATCATTAAAAACTCATTTTTTTTTCATTACTTGTCCGATTTTCTTAAGCTTTTTTGTACTGCTCACCAATTTTTACTTTTTTGGGGTACACTCTTCTGGCCCAACCCTTTGGGACATGCCCCCATGAATCATAAACAATGCACTTCTGCTGATAAATTCAAACAGTAGCTAAAGACTTACCTTTTCAATGCCTCTTATTCATAACTCCAACTCAAGCAGCATTCTTTCTATCTTTCTACCTTTCCTCCAACTTTCCTGGACTATTCTCTACTGCGCCTTGAGCATCCAGCAGGATGGATTCGGCGCATTATAAATTGCATCTATTATTAGTATTATTAATTGAATGAAGATATACCTTTGTCCTCATCGCCCTGATGCCACAGAAAAGGAGAGCTGTTTGATGGAATTTGACTGTTTCTTGAGATTTTGGATTCTGTTGTGTCATCCATACCTATCGCAAAATGACAGACAAGAGAAATGTTTATTATCATTTACGATATATAGTACTATGGGGTTTTGTAAAGTATGCATCAATAATGCTACATATTTACACTTCTAGTGAAATACACAATACGTAAATACTTTAAACATGAATGTCATTAAAATGTATTTGAAGCAGAAAGCTTCCCTGGGGATAGAATTAAGCTAATGATGAGAAATTTTAGCCAATGTCAAAATCCACTTATGCATACCATCTACAAAAGGAAAATAACCAACTTTCACTCATAGAACATGAAACTTACAAGAGTTAAAATTGTTCTCTTCATTTTGAAATGTTTTCATTGATACTATACATGTGCAACTTTTATTTATATCACTGGTAATAAGGATTATAACTCAAATTGATTTGCAAAAGTTTGCATATCTTTTTCTAGCGATAATAATGATGATCAGAAAGAAAAAACTGCTGGACAGGTTGTTATGGGGCTAGGCAGGTTCTGCTTGACAAATGAGTCTTCCACTGGCTATTTGTTGGTTATATAACTCAACTCTTGTAATTTATTGATCATTCCGCTGACTCGTCCTTATTGGAACTTTTTACAACTCGCCCGAACTCTGTTCGGCTGATACATAATTCGTCCTTCGTCACACAGGTAAAAAGCGGTTCATAGTAGCTGCTTCAATTTTTTTTGGAACTTAAAGTTATCCTCTTGCCATCAAGGCAATTTCAAACTCTGCCATATTCAAAAGAAATGATAAGAAATCCATAGATTTTTTTAATTGAATATCAAGAATTTCACTTGGATTTCTGAGACTACGAAGGTGCAAACTTTGGCTCAATCTCTTGTAAAAGTGCCTGCAGTAAAAACCAACAGGAAAGTTAGTCAGAGCCTCGTTCACTGCAGGACTTTAAGCCTGTTGTTGAAGTGTCCATGCAATCTCATTGGACTGATACTTTCCACAGAAAAGTAGCTCATATAAATCATTATTACATGCCTTTTTAAAAAATAGCAGGGATATTACGCCAGCATGTTAGTTTGATTTAATATGAATATTTATGAGAACAAGGCTTCACGGTACAAGTTATCTTTCTTGGAAATGTGAGTGGTCCTGAAAAGGACCTGCCTGCAGTTGATATAAATGAATATTTATTTCAACTTGTTCTGCAAACATTAAACCATGTTTCATACGCTTTGATGGCAGTAGCCTTTATTTTAATACAGGACCATTAATTACACAGCTATGACATTGTCCCAGACTGTGATATTTGTGAACTCACCGTCTTTCAGTTCACTGAATTGTTTATTAATCTCCATTTGTTTCTCTCTGATAACCTTTGACATTGTATGCAGATAGTACATATCCTCCCAATGGGTTTTGCCTGTGAAATTGAAAAGAACATAAAATATAGCTTATTATAAATGACAGGTTCATTAACATGCAAAGGTTGAATCATCATGATCATCATTATTTCTGATATTTTAATCATTACCTCTATCCTCACCATCAAATTTGCCATCATTATTTCTGTTAGCATGATCATTATGATTATCCTCACCATCATCATCAGTATTACCACTATCTTCATCATCATCATCATCATCATCACCATTATCACCAATCATGATCACCACTATCTTCATCATCATCATCATAATCATTATCATCATAACAATATTCATTATTATCATCATCATCATCACCATCACCACCGCCACTATCATTTTCATTTGCATCATCATCATCATAACTGCTGCCATTATCATAATCATTATCATCAATATCATTGCTACTGTCATCAAAATCATGATCATTAATTAATAACTTAACCAAAACCACAATCATTATCATCATAATCATTACCATCATCATCACCATCAACACAATGATCACCAAGATCACCACTACCCCCATCATCATCATCATCATCATCATCATCATCATCATCATCATCATCATCATCATCATCATCATCATAATCATCATCATCATCAATGATCATCATCATCACTACCATCATCTCCGCCACCATCACCACCACAACCTACACAACCACCACTCCCACCACCACCACCATCATCATCATCACCACCACCATTATCAGTATACACTAACCATGTATTGCTTGAAGTTGTTTCCTCACATCCCTTGTAAGTTCAATCAACTGACGAAATTCTGATACAAGATTCTGTAGCTCAGCATCAACAGCCCTAAGTGAAGTCTGGTGTTATTATCAGTAAAGAAGTCTAATTTAAAAAAAGTATTTTAAAGTGCCGTATTCAAACAGTGATTTTGATATTCTATCTGAGATTATATGATCTTCATACAAAGTGTGGCTTGCTGCACAGACACAAAGAAGTCTCAACAATTCGAGAAGCTCACTCACACTGTGTTGAGAGGCATGTTAATTCTCTAATACTTGCTTTGATACGACTTTGCTCTGACAACTTCACAAATCGGTACCTAAGTTTTACAAGGGTTCCCACTTCTTGAGGAGAACTGAATTCCCTATTTTTACCCAGATACATTCCATATTTACATGTAAAATGTATGTCAAACTAATTCACCCATTTCATCCTCTTTGTGACACTTCCTCGATTACCGTATCTAGTTGTCCTTACTACATGTATTTGAGAAAAACAAAATTCCCTGGAAAATAGGTAGTACTACTCATTTTCCAGGGTTTCCAAGTAGAGAAAAAAACCCTGTTGTATGCAAGTTTGTAGACTTTCTGCCAATTGTTCTTGTCAAACCTTAAACTTAGGAACAAGAAGAAGCTAACCAAAGTGAGGCCCCAGTCACAAAGAAGTCTGGAAGCAACACGATTGAACACTACTGTTTGATCAGTTTGCAATTTACTGATAATACCTCCAAACAAAGAGTCATTGTGAATCTTGTTGAATCATGTTCAGTCAGGGCTTCTATGTGACTGGCGCATTAAAAGATGAGTGCACATTCCCAGTCAAAAAGTCCTGATACTAGTAAATCAAATCAACAGATTGCTTCAGCAAATTTCAGATTTTAAGGATACATCTTCACCGAAAAGGCCCAGAAAATGGTCTGAATGATTTGGCGTAGCGTCATGAACCATTGATGCCAGCTTGTCTCTCAGCTTTGCATGGTTTTGCCATTGTTTCCTCAGTTTTCCTGGTAAAGTGAGACTTGATCTGTGAAGATGAATACACAAGAATATCAAATCATAAAATTAAGCAATGATATAATGGCGCCATAGTGATGTGGTGGTTCTGACTCTCGCCTTTCAACTAGAGGGTTGTAGGTTCGAATCCCAACCATGGCCTTAATTTCCTTCAGCAAGAAATTCATCCACATTGTGCTGCACTTGACTGAGGTGAGGTGAACAGGAACCTGGCAGGAATTGTTATTCCTTGAAATGCTTGGGCGCTACTTACAGCTGCACTGCTAAAGCCAGGGTAATTATGCTACATTGTAGAGCATTTAGGGACTTCTGCTAAGATTAGGTGCTATATAAGTGCATACATTATATCCAATGATAAATAGGGTTAACCAATGATTTCACAACAAATTCACTAATTTTCCTACCTCCCCAGTCACATAGGAGCCCCGATAGGACACAACTCAACATGATTCTATGTTGAGTTAACAGCTGACTGCCCCTGAACAAAGGGTCATATTGATTTGTGTTCAAGTAGAGCCTCTATGTGACTGGGGCTTAAAATTGGCAACACTATCTATTTTTCAATTTACGATGTTACTTAATTGGTTGTCTATTGTCAAAAAAATATTTTTGAAAAGTCTGTTTAAATTGCCAATTTACATAAAAAGGGTGATTCAATTTATTGCCAATTCATAGATTTTTTAAAGTTTAGTGACAACTTTTTAATCCAAATTTATTGATTCAGTAACTTATAATTTATTTATAAGTATTACTGCTCATATAACTGGCTTTTAATACTTTTTAAAGCCTTGAACCAAGCAACACAATAGTCCTGAAAGGTCAACGTTTAATAGAATAGTGCTTCAATCTATCATTCCTATATTAATCCGAATCTTATTAGGAAAAACATATAATTCATCCCTAGTTTAGAAATAAATGAGCCAAAATAGTAGTATAAAAAATAAGAGCTAATTAATTGTTCGTACAAGAAATAAATAATTCTTGAATAATCAATTTAGCTTTCAGAACTTTTAAAATGCATCTGAATATATTGATTCAGACTCTTACCAATAAGAGCAATTTAAAAAAAGAAGAAAAGAAAAAAGAAAAAAAAAAAGAGTACTCACCCATCCTTTCTCAAGATGAAGGGTATCTTCTCTGCCTGCTGCTGCGGATCTCCTTGAGCACAGGGTGGGGCTTTTGTTTTCGCTCCACTACTCGTAGATCCAGAATCTTGAGCTCCAGTAACTTCTAATTGACCAAGTGATTGAGTAACTCCGTCAATGCCAACAGTCCCAGTATTTCTTTTAGTTCTATTATTGTTTTCATTCCTATCATCACGTTTCCCTGTAGAACTTTGAGTTGTTTCCTTAGCGGTACCTGTTGATAATGACCTATGACCCGATGACGATCTTTGACCTGAGGATGACCTTTGTCCTGATGACGACCTTTGACCTTGTGATAAACCTACATTGCTCTTATTTCCACTTAATTGAGTCCTGGCAGTCCTGTTAGGCTGGTCTGTAGATAATGTGTTTGGTTTAGCTGTCTGTTTGTATCTGCTTTGTGTCCCGCTGTATCGTGAAGGAGGTTTCGTGATGTGCTTTCCGATTTCTGCAGAAGACGTCCTATGTTGGGCATCCTTCCTTGATGCTGATCTGACGCCACTTGCAGCAGTCGATGCTGCTTTTTTCACCTTCCCTTGGTCGGCGGTTTTACGAGCACCTGACGATGAACGTGGAGGCTTGGACGCTTGTTCCTTTTTAGGGACTGGATCCTTCTTCAGTAGCCTCTCAAGATCTTTTGCAGATATGATCGCTATGTTGGATTCATTGCTTTCTGAGTTGTTCGTGATCTCATTAGCTACGTTACTCCCAACATTTTGATCAACCTCCAGATCTGGCGTAGCTTGGGGTTCAGTGATGTCTGCAGATTTGGGAGATTCTGCACTGGTGCATGCCTCATCCTGTTTCACCTGGTCTTTTTTCTGATCACTCCTACTGCTGCTGGCTTGTTTGAGTTTCACCTGGAAAGAAAATGAAGATAATAGGATGAAACAAAGAGCAAAATTCAGCTAAATGTTTTAAATACTGTAATATAAATTCAGAAAGCATGTGTAAGGAAGCTTAAAATATATTTTTTTTTAAAGCAGTAAATATTATTGAAATAGACCAATTAAAAAAAAACATGCCTTTTCTATGGCCTAAATCATATAAAAATACAGTGAAAATCTTGATATAAAAGGAGTCTCATTAAACTAGGTATACAATATCACATAATAGGATTTAACATTTTTGACAAGGAAAATTATTCTGAATAGATTCCCATGTTTGCTCTCAATTTTATTCAGCTGTTNTATAAATTATCCAGAAAGATCATACGCCTCTAACCAATGAGATCATCACGAAACCAAGAAACCAAATCATTGTCTAAATGTGAATGCTCCTATTAACGAAATACTCATTTATAGTCCCATCCAGTGATCGGGTAATAATATCAGAAGCGCTTTGATCAGTCGTAGACATGAGAAGGTGCTATATAAATTCAAAGTATTATTATTATTATTATTATTATCATTATTATTATTATTTCGATTGAATAGCAATTCTGAATATTGGAATAGTTTAATCTGAACAGACATAACACTTTCCCACTTGACACCACAAAAGGAAATGAAACTATCAAATAGAAACTATTCTGGATCAATAAAACATCAGAACAGATCATAAGGTTCTAACCGATAAGGTCATCTAGAAACTAAGAATGAATCCTTTTATTGCCTAATGTGAATGCTCCTTTTGACGAAACACTCATTAATATTAAAAAACGGCTAGCAACTCTTGTTATTGGAATCGATTATACTGAACAGACAAATCACTTTCCGACTTCACACCACAAAAGGAAATATAACGATCAAATAGCAACTACTTTAGATCAGTAAAACTTCAGAACGGATCATAAGCTTCTAACCAATGAGGTCATCCAGAAATCAAGAACAAATCATTTTATTGAAAGAGAATCATCAAGGTGAAGAATAATTGATCAGTTGTCTCACAATGCTTGCACAAATCCCTTTATTAAATCATTTTATTGCCTAAATGTGAATGCTCCTATTAACAAAACGCTCATAAATAACACAGAACGGCTAGAAAATCTGAATATTGGAATGGATTAAACTGAACAGACATAACACTGCCCCTCACACTACAAAAGGAAATTAAACTATTGAATAGCAACTACTCAGGATTAATAAATTATCCGGACAGATCCTACGCTTCTAACGGATGAGGTCATCGAGAGACCAAGAACAATACGACTGTACTGTGATGACCTCCATAAGGCAAGGTGTAGACAAAAGAAATGGCAGATTGAAACCATTTATTACCATTTCAGTTCAATCGTTCGTCTTGTTTCCAGTTTTACCTATTATCAGGGCGCTACAAACCCACATGCCCGAATGCCTAGGGCAAAAAAAAATTGAGCCATTGGGCAAGTAAATGAACTTGTCAGTTGCCCAAATGGGCAAGTCATGGTTTTGAAATAAAAAAGTATCAATTATTGACTGTGACTGAATTTCTTGTGAGAATCTAGTTGCAAGATCTATCATTTGATCAACATCACTGACAGTTAAGTGAAATCTAATGCTATACATGTGTGTGCTGACTGCTTTTTTTCACTTGTATGTTTTGGGCAAGTGAAATTGATTCTCGGGCAAGTGATTTGAAAAACCACTTGCCCATTGGGCAAGTAGTGCAATAAATTCTTGTAGCACCCTGATTATCAGTATCTGATTGTCTGTGACCTTAATATACCTGACAAACTAGGGGCCTGTTTTCGAGATAGGATTAATAAAAAAAAATAATCGTAACTCTATGGTACACACTTTGTCATATGATTAATATCTATCGTACGTTTTATCAAATATTTTATGTCACAGGCCCCTGATCTATAGAACTTGCTTTATACGTTTGGTATGTTTGGTACAATAAGGAATAAATAATGATATTGATAACAATAATCTATATATTTGCATTATATAATTTCAATAGGTGTATGCTTAACTGCACATTATAATTGAAACGCATATTTAAAGAAGAGTGGGCTCAGTCATACATTGGCAGTTTTAGAAAAACGGCTGCCCATATTTTTTTTTAATTCAAACTCTTTGTGAGTTGCATTATTATTGAATGGAGATGATTAAATTGAACATGTCACAAGTCTAACATATGGAATCCAAATAATAGAAATCATTCTGAAGTTACTAGTTTCACTTCCTTTGAATTTACACAGCAGTGCATATCTTATACATTTGTGAGAAAATGCAAAATTGTGACTGAGCCAAAATATAGGAACTTCTTTGTCAATATTCTTTTACTACAATACTGAAGAAATAAATTCAATAAACTGTAATACATCACACCTGCCTCCTCAAAAAACATTTTGTTATCAATGGCATGAACTGTCTATGGCTAGAACAAATTTCTAATCTGAAAAAAAAAAACACAACAGTCATCTCTTATTCTTTTGCTAATGTGAGCTGATAGTGATAATGAAGAGTTGAAAAGTCAAAGGACTATATGACCACTATGTGCACACCCAGGATTTGGAAACTGGGGGGAGGCAAAATTCAAATTTGGCACTCTCGCCTTTCAACCAGAGGGTTACAGTTAAAATCCCACCTATGGCATTAGTTGCTTTCTGCAAGAAATTAACCCACACTGTATTGCAATCAACCTGGTCAGAGATTCACTGAATCGTTCATTAAGTTACAAATGACTTTAAGAAAGACCGGACTACCTTAACAAGCATAATACACACAAGATTCTCAATCATTCAGCACATGAACTGACGCAAGTCGTGCGTAAAGTCGTCCTGAAAGTATATTGCAACTAGGTGAAACACTGCCCTGATCAATGAGATAAAGACGAGACAAGACAAGACTGACCTATATAAACAGAGTACTAGATACAATGTGTATTCACTTTCAACTTTCAGAATCTGGTGTCGGACTTCTATCTTCATCAGATATCATGGACGGAGAATTGACACATGTCATGTGTAAAGTCGTTCTTAAAGTCTTTCGCAACTTGGTGAAACACAGCTCTGATCTATGTGATAAAGGCAAGACTAAACTAACCTATAAAAGCAGAGTGCTGTATGCAATGAGTATTCACTTTCAAATTTCAGAATCTGGTGTCAGACCTCTTTCTTCATCAGATATCATTGCTGATTAAATAGTCCAAGCATTCATTCCCAGACCATGGGCTATATGAGAGAGAGTTTGATATGACGGGTCTTCATTGTCATTGCCTATTAAAAGTATCATGGTGGAGTGGTTCTGACTCTTCTCTTCCAAAACAGAGGGTCACAGTTCAAATCCCATCTATGGCATTAGTTTCTGTCTGCAAGGAATTCATCCACACTGTATTGCACTCAACCAGAGCAGTGTTTCATCAAATAGATAGTTCCAGTGTTCATAACCAATTACAAACAAATTTGAGAAAGACTGGAGTACGTTAACGAATATAATATGCACAAGATTCTTAATCATTCAGTACAAGAACTAACACAAGCTGTGTGTTACGTCATTCTTACAGTCTTTCAAAACTTTAGAAACACCGCTATGTTCTATGTGACAAAGACAAGACTAAACTGACCTATTAAAACAGAATACTGGATACAAAGGGCATTCACTGTCAACTTTCAGAATCTGGTGTCGGGCCTCTCTCCTCATCAGATATCATGGAGGGGTAAATTGTCCCGGCGTTCCTTACCAGACCGTGGGCTATACGATAGAGAGCTGGAAAGGACGGGTCTCCACTATCGACGCCTGATAATAGATCCAGTATTGCATCACCGACAATCTACAATCAGAAAGATGGAGGGAAAGAGAGAATAGAAAGAGAAAGTAGTAAATTTTCCTTCTTTCATAAACACAAACACTGAAAATCTATTCCTAAAATATACACATAATTAATACAGAATTAATAACTCTTAAAGGTTTAGTCTGGGCCAGAAAAAATCTTGCTTTGATCAAAAGTTTTTTAAATTCTCTAGCAAGAAAAATACAAATTTCATTTTTGCAATCACAAAAAGAGTGAACCGTCTTTTGTACCCGTTTCCAAACATTGATCTTAAGGATTGTTATTGATTGCAAAACATTGCATTGTTTTCCCTGCATAGACAACCAAATTTATATCACATATTATTGAACATAATCAGTGATACGATAGGAATTAAAAATATTGATATCTGTTGACTCACTGGATTAAAAAAAATCTAGTGACCATATGTTGTGTCGCCACCACATAGGCTTTGGCTTAAAATATTTACAATCCATGATTAATAGTTGATTCGATAATATCTAGGATAACAAAAGGTATTCAATAGACTATAACAAGTTAGTAATATAATAATGTCCTTCCAGATTTCCTTTCTAAACATTCTGCTGATTAAAGTTGTATCAGATGAAATGCAATAATCTTTCTGAGTCAGGATTATATAAATCATTAATCATTTAAAATATAATTCAAGCAACAAGAAATGTCTACAGGATGTTTCACAAACAATAATAACCCTAATATAGAATTAATAACTCTTTAAGACTTGGTCTGGGCCAGAAAAAATTAAATTTGATCAGGAGCAGAAAAATAAAACAAACAGATTATAAAAAGTAAAAAGTAAACAGGGAGGTGTTTCACCAAGATAAGAAAGACTTTACGTTCAACTGGTAACACTTCTTGCGCGTAATGATTCATAATAGTGCGCACATTCAGCGCAAGAATTGATACCAGTCAAACGTAAAGTTGTGCGTAACTTTAAGAACGATTTGATAAAACACCGCCTAGGACAGCAAAGAAAAATATGAACATTTCATTATTTAACATTGATTTTCATGCAAATTGGCAAATTTCGACGTATGCCATGCACTTTTCTGCAAGGAGTTTATTATATTTTTATAAACCCTCTTTTTTTAAGCCTCTAATGCAAAGAAAAATTTCTCTTTCACCAATAAATACAGGGGTGCAGATATGTTTGATTAACTTTTTTAATATAAAAAATATGCATTTATGGGATACAACGGAGTTATAATTAGATATCAGTCAGGAGTACATGACATACATCATAACACATGACAAAATTTTGCCAATGTGCATGAAAACCACTGGTCAGTAATATAATATTAGAAGTATTCATAACTTTCATATTTATTGTTTGATTTAAACCGTTCAACCTTTTTTTAATATATTTCTCTGACATTTCTGCTTTTAATCAAAGCAAGAATTTTCTGGCCCCGGCCCAGCCTTTGACTTATAAATTCAACTAAAATTCTAGAAAGGGGAATGAAATTACCTCTTGAATGATCTTTTCTTGTTGAATAAGCTGAATCTGGTACACTAATTCATTCCATCTCAACAACTCTGCCTTGCTGGAATACTGAAGGATGTTACCACTGGGGATGGATAGCAACTCATCTAAAATATAAAAAAGTACAAATCAAGATATCATGAAGCAAACAATTGCCGTTGGTGACCATCACTTCCAAGTTGATCTGGGATGCTGTTATTTTTTAAAAGGTTAATTCTCAAGGACTTTTTGGCAACTGATGATGTCATAGGTGCACAATTCATCATTTAT
>BQKZ01002977.1:11214-27021 GCA_036244855.1 Temnopleurus reevesii | reverse complement strand
CTTAAATAAGAAAATAATGAACTTAGAATAAAAAAAATATGCATAAACAAAAGTATAAAATCCTTTAGAGCTGGAGGGGTTGCATTCGCACCCTCCCCCACTTAGCGATGCCCATGGCTATTCTTGATATTAATGAATATTACAACTCAAATTGCTTAGAGATATATAAATACATTTTTATTGAGAGCAGGTTGGTGAATTCAGCGGGTTCACATTATAAATGTTAGGTAACTTTGACCGTGACCTGAAAGCTACAGGTCCCAAATGATGACTGTATTTTGGATTTATGTAGCGCCTTTTCATGTATATGATTGTTCAAAACGCTCCCGATATTATAACCCGTCACTGGATGGCAATTCAAGCCTAGCATCAGTGTAGACAACTTGCTGTCTCCTATTGGTCCCCAATTACATCTAGGCAGACAGAAGGAAATTATTGCTTGAAATATATGGTATGCTGTTGTATATTTCCCGTTTAGTTTATTTGACTATAATATTTTTTAATCTAACATACCGGTATCAATTAACGGAATAACACGTACGTTGGCTTGGACTTTTTTAGGTAATAATGTCATAAACAAAATTCATTCTAAATAGTTATACAGTAGACTACGGAATAGATTTATTGATACAGATGTTTTAATAATTTAGCAGATGATTATGAGCATGAACATGAACATCCTTTCTTTCGTTGCTAGACATTTTATGTCGGTAATCCTGTGCATTTTTATGTTTTTTTTTTATTTTCCGATATCTAAATAAATATAAACACTTAATAACGATAAAAGCATAAAAGTACATTATTTTTGTGTCCTTAAAATCAGAAATACACAAACAGTAGAAAATTTCACTCATAAAAAAAGTAAAACACAGGAGAAGCCTATTGTTTAAGAAATGGTGCATTATTGCTAAGTAATATCTACCACTTTGTACACTTCCTACATGGTTGAACAAACGGGGGGAGTAAATGTCTGCAAAACAACATGATGACAGGAGCCTCGCCAAAATATTGTTGTAAACATACAAACCTCATTTACCTTATTGTTTCCTGTTTCATATAATCATATGTTAACATATCGTCGATGTGACTAATTTTATGTTAAATAATTGCCGGTCTATATTTTAGATCTTTTTCTTGTTTTTATGAGTGATTTCTACAAAAAATACTACCTGATACAAATATAATGAAAGACAGTTGCGCCAAGTCAATCAACTTCCCTATGTACAATATCCGTCAATCGAAAGTTTGTACAATGAACATGTGCCCGTTATTGACACGGTGCTCTACTATAAAGACACAAAAGATATCTTAAAGAGATAATGTACAGAATATAAAAGAAATGATCCCCTAATCTCTAATTAGCGATCGATTCTTTGTGAAGTTCAATTGGGTCTTAAATTGACAGACGTTCTCGACAATGGAAGAATGCAAATCTGTGGCTTTTACATTTTACTCTCACTAATACGAAAGAACTCATTGATTGGGACACAATAGAAACAAAAAGAAAGGAAATTTGAACTTGAACACACCAAAATTAATCAATTAATGACTGAACAAACAGGCGAATATCAATATTATTGACAAAGGTTTAAGGAAGCCATAGGGTGATAGGGACTACGGAACGTTTTGAAAAGTGTCGGGCCAAAATATGATGAATAATACGTATTGGATTACAATATATATACAGTGCCATATATTTGCATGGATTTACTGAAAAAGTGTGGTTGCAGCCAACCCCACACCCATTTTGCCCGGGGGTCATATATGTAGGAGTTCTCCGCTAGTAAATTATTTTTTTACGCTAAATCATTTTCAAGTTGGATAAATTCGAATTAAATGAAAAGAGATATTCAGCAGGCTATTTGTCCAGCTTGAAAATGATTTTGCGCAAGAAAATTCATATTATACAGATTTGTTCCAAAACAAACATATCATATTTGTCAATACTTATACAATAGCGTGTTCCATTTGAATGAATTTCTTTAAATAAATATGAATCACGATCCTGTTCGGGAATCGCGTGGCAATCGTAAAATTATGTCAGTCATGTATATAATTCATTTTGGAAAAAAATGTTTGGATACACGTATTTTTTTATATAAGAAGCCATGTAGGATGTGTTTTCTTAATCTAAGAAGCTGCACATATTATATCTTCACTGGACCAATATTGGCCAAAGTACAGAAATACACCGTAAATGCATACTCTTAGCGATAATGATGATGATATGATGATGATGATGATGATGATGATGATGATGATGATGATAATGATGATGATGATGACGATAATGATGATATTGGTGATGATGATGATGATGATGATGATGACGATAATGATGATATTGGTGATGATGATGATGAAGATGATGATGATGATGATGATGATGATGATGATATAGATAGCTATAAAGATGGTGATGATATGATGATGATGATGATGATATGATGGTGACGATGATAATCTGACCAAGTTAAACAAATATCAGGATTTTTCATTCTACAAATATGATTTATACCCTCAATCGAATACCCCAAACGAACTGACAGGCAAACAAACAAGGGGCTCGATCATCAGTTAAAAATGTGTCGCCCTTCAGCAATTTCTGCGCCCGAACTCGGTTATCGGATTTAATATTATATGAGTATTTCAAAATTATCATTACTTGAAAAAACAAAAGCAGTCTGAATATTTCGAAAGCAATCAAGCTTTTATTGTTTTTATACCATCGTATGGTTTTTATATCAGAAATATGTAATATTGTTAATGTGGAATATTGGTCACGCGCGCAAATGCAGGTCTACATGTCTATCATTTTCACGAAAACACTGGAGTCCGCACCACCACAATGTATTGACGAGTGTCTGTTTCAAAGAACTGACCACAATTTTTTGTTAACCACTATGGCAAAAGAATAGCTCAAGTGGGGTTTCTTGTAGTTCATTAACAACATCATAGTCATTATGGCCGTCGGTTACTTCGTGTTTTTGCAATAACACAGTGTTCAGTGAACTGATTAGCTTAAAGGTGTTGATGCCCATTATTCTACTAATTCATATGACAATAGAACTCTCTTGTCAGGTAATGTATAGGTTGAATTGGGCGATTGTGTGATTAAGCGATTTACGCTATTGTCCGTTTGTAAGAGTGAGACTTAATTGACAGGTCGTTATTGAAGAGTGATCTGCCAGGTCAAGTTCATGTTCCAGCGTATTAATGCTTCAAATTTGGCAGTCACTCAGTGTTGAGCTCATTGTTAGTTGATGACTTCGTCGTAACAACACTGCTTCCATCCCACTCCTGACACCACCTTTAGCTCACCATGGTGTTTGATACTGACGGCCACTTTGCCTTGCTCCGAGCGGTAGCGGCAGGTCGGCCCCGACAGGTTCGGCTTCTCCTTGAGTCGGGAATTGGGGTGAACCACACGGACGCGTACGGAAAATCGCCTCTCATCCGGGCGATGTTCGTCGAGAACCCGCGCTATCAGATGAAGATAGTTCGCATGCTGCTCCGTCGCGGGGCTAGGGTGGAGCATCGGGACTACCTCGGTCGGAGCGCGCTGGCCTGGGCGTGCCTCCGCGGACTTGACTGCATTGTGGAGCTCTTTCTCAAGAAATCCAATGGAGACCTAAACCTGAACGACAGAGATGTCAATGACTGTACGCCGCTTTTCCATGCCGCATCTGCTGGCAATGCAGCGACGATCAAACTCCTCGTCGACGCATTACGTCAGTATGACCTCAGTGTTGATATTCCAAACGAGGATGGCATCACACCGCTCATGCAGGCGATCCGACTCAGCAACGACGTCTGCGCTAGTATTCTCCTCCACCAAGGGAAGGCTTCGGTGTCTATGCGGGACAACAACCATCGCAGTGCCTTGGACTGGGCTGAAGCAACCACCGCTCACTGCCATATTAAGACCAACTTCCTACCACTAATTGAGAAGTCGAAGATTGCAAGGCCCAAGGCGGGGAAGGCTGGGCGACGCCCTCGCCTCGTGTCCGTTCCTTCACCCAATGACAGCGATTCATCAGACAATGAAACGAGGCACTCTAGGACTGATGATCACCCCGATGGCGATGACATAAGCGAATTCAGTGACGTCATCAGTTCTTGTTCCAGCTGCCAAACCACCTCATCCACTGATTCCTCCCCTGAGACTCTCCGGAAACTGTTTTGCAGGACGCCGCAATCATCTCGCAGAGAGTCCATCTGCTCCAGCCTTAGCAACGACGTCTTCGCGCCTGAGAATCAACCCGACCAGAAGACGTCCCTGCCGCAGCTCTACCGTGCTTACACCGTCCAGTTAACTGACACCTATCGACCGGGATACCAGCCGGGTTCGGGTCGGGCACGGTCGGCGTGTGAAGATCTTGAACATGAGAATTGCCAGCTGGAATGCTGCAAGACGGACAAAGGCATCGAGATCTCGGAAGATAAGATCGTCAAGGTGCTAGATGCAAACAGGAAACACAAGGAGAATGTGTCTAAGCAGAATGCAATGAGAGCAGGTGCAACATCACGTAAGTTGCATTTTTTTTAGCCATCCTCCTCCTCTTCTCCTCCTCCTCATCATCATCATCATCATCATCATCATTATCATCGCCGTCATTATCATCACTATCAGTTTTGTAACCCCTTTCCCCTCCTGAAACAGTAATTATTATCATCACCATTATCATCAACACCACCACTACCACCACCATCATCATCATCTGGCATCCTCATCATCATCAACACCATCGTCATTATCATCATCATCATCATCATCAATACCATCCTCATCATCATCAACACCATCGTCATGATGATGATCATCATCATCCATACCATCCTCATCATCATCAACACCATCTTCATCATTATCATAATCAACACCATCATCATCAACAACACCGTCATCATCATCATCATCATCATCATCATCATCATTAACACCATCATCATCACCACCACCACTATCACCACCACAAACATCACTAATATCAATAGTGACTATCTTCCCCATCTCTCTCCTTCTCGTCGTCATCCTCATCTTCCTCCTCATCATCATTGACCGTTCTCTTCCTTCTCTCCCCTTCTTCGTATTATTATAATTAATTTCCACACATTTATTACCTGAAAATACAAACCAACAAAAAAACAAAAACACAACCTTTTCTAATCGGTTTTGAAGAGATTTTTTTCCCTCTCAAGTCTTGTTAATTTACATAGCTCATCATATTTTTGTGAAGATAAGATATGGAATTAAGTGAGTAAGCTAGTACATAAAGAGAATCGACTTTTAGTGAACAAGCGAGAAAAAAATGTATTCATTCATTCTTCTCCCTGTGAAACATATATTTTATACATTTGACTATATGAATAAATCGAACTATTCTAAATTTTATCTCCCTACTATTTTTCTCTACATCCAGCACGAAGAGCCTCTCAATCTTCCCGCCTCCCGAGCCTCCGACAGCAGGTCACTAACAAACGGTTTCGAGAGGCCCTCAAAAGCAACACAGACTCGAATCGCAATCCCACTGGCGCCATCAACGGTGAGCAGCAACGCAACGGTGACGTCACCGAGAAGCAGACGACGTCGCCCAAGAATGAAAACGAGGCCGCGAAGCAGCAGCAGCAGTTTCCATCCATCTCCCCCGGGAAGCGGTCCCTCGTCGGTGCCGACAGCGCGGTGGAGAAGCACGACGAATTGACGAAGAAGTACATCGAAAAGATCCTCGCGAACAATGTCCATTATATTGCTCTTTAAAACGCACTTCCCAGTTAAAGGGGACTACACTGAGATGTTAAATTACTAGCATTAAATGAAGAAAAACAAGATGAACAAACTGTGAAAATTTGAGCAAGGTAGGATAATCCATTCAAAAGTTATGCATTTTCAAAGTTTTGATTTACACCCCTCTGGGCTCCTTAAATTGGCAAACGCACAGGCACAAACTGGCTGCCAACGTGGAGAACTCTCCATTCACTTTGTACACATAATTTCTCATTTTCTTCTCTTTGCAGAAAATTAGACATTTTTTTTGGAATATATTATAGCCACATCAATTCTGCAAGCATTCCAGAAAGAACGGTGTTGATTCCTCTTTTGAAATATGATACTGATCCATTTTCAATAAATTTATATACAAAGTGAATGAGGAGTTCTCCATGTATGACATCACAAATTATGCTAATTGGCTATATGTTGCCAATTCAAGGATGCCCAGCACAGGTGGTAATGATAACTTTAAAAATTCATAACTTTTGAACGGATTATCCGATTTTGCTCAAACTTTCAATGTTTGTTCATTTGATGCTTCTTCATTTACTGACCGTACATTATCATCTGGGTGTAATTCCCCTTTAATATCTCTTTAAAAAATCGTTTAGCTTTATGATTCCGTCACTTTTAAATTAAACTTCATAACTATTTTTGTCATTGTACATTATTGATGACAATAATAGAGGCACAATGAATTGACGCTTAGCATGGCGATTTTCTCACTTTCCAAAGAAAATAGTCGATTGTAAACTTCATAATCATAAAGAAGTCGTCATGGTAAATTATTTGTGATAATCAGATATTAACAATGAAATCTATCTTTAGTCAGTAAGCTTTTTATACGCCTTTCTCACTATGTGGGTGGGGAAGGTGATTGCAGAACTTGTATTGGTGTGTGTTCATTTGTTGACAATAAAGCTGGATATTGCTATAATCTATTATGCTATTGACATGTATGCTACATAGACATTTTTATGTCATGTTTACCTGGAATTGAGAAGATAAGGAATCAAATCTGAGTGTGTATATGTTTTTACAATAGATCAGATACTCCCTGAGCACAATAACGTTTTAGCGAGAGGAGAGACGAAGAGAGAGAAAGAAAGAGAGAGAGAGAGAAAGAGGAGGATAGAGAGAAAGAAAGATACAGAGAGGATGGGTGGGGGATGGAGGGAAGCAAATTGAAAAACAACGAAGAATGAGAAAGAGAGAGAGAGAGAGACAGGAATGTGATGACATTTTAGAAAAGATTGAATAAAAATTGAAGGGAGACAAGGGGCATGTGTGTATGTTTAATCTGTTTGATGTTGTTGACAATAAATCTGGATAAGAAGAGAAGAGAGAGATATAACGAAGAGGAGAGTGAAAGCGGGAGCGATTGAGAGATAGAGAGAGAGAGATGATACAAGAGACAAGTGAGATGGGGAGAAGGATGAAGGGAGAAATGGGGCAACAGAATGAAAGAGAAAAAAAAAGGATGAGAAGATTTTTAGAGAGACAGGATTTAATTACGTTTTAAGTGGGATATGATAAATACAATCGGAGGCCTGAAAAGAACAGGGGCCAATTGCACGTATGGTTCAAACTATCTCTTCTTTTTAACATGGTTAAAGGGGATTACACCCAGACAATAATGTACTGTCAGTAAATGAAGAAAAATCGGATTAACAAACTGTGAAAATTTGAGGAAAATTGGATAAAAGTTATGAATTTTCAAAGTCATCATTTCCATCTGTGCCGGGCATCCTTGAAATGGCATGCGTATAGCTAATTAGCATAATCTGTGATGTCATACATGGAGAACTCCTCATTCGCTTTGTATGTAAATTTTATTTAAACTGGATCGATATCATATTTCAAATGAGGAATCCACCCCGTTCTTTTTGGAATGCTTGCAGAATTGATGTGGCTATAATATATTTACCCGAAGAAACAACATTTTGTCTACTTTTCTGGAAAAATAGGAAAATGTGAAATTTTGTGTACAAAGCGAATGCAAAGTTCTCCATGTTGGCAGCCATTTTGTGTCTGTGCGTTTGCCAATTTAAGGAGCCCAGGAGGTATCTAAATCAAAACTTTTAAAAGTCATAACTTTTGAATGGATTATCCGATTTTGCTCAAAGTTTCACTGTTTGTTCATCTTATTTTTCTTCATTTAATAATAGCAATTTAATATCTGAGTGTAGTTCCCCTTTAAGACGTCTTAACTTCTTGCGCCACCCTCGTAATGCCCCAGTCACACAGACACCCGGAAGCAACATGAACACGATTCAGCACGACTCTTTTGGTTCACAGTTAGGTACCTCCAAACAAAGAGTCGTGTTGAATCACGTTGCTTCCGGGGCCCTATGTGACTGGGGTTCAACATCGAAACCAATGTTGATGCGAATATTTAAAGACTTTCAGCTATAGTGAAATGCTTGAATAAGGATTTGTGCTTTGTCCAAAAGCCTTTGTCCTTCTGCTCATTGTGTGTACGACAGTGATCAATGTCATAGAGTCTGAACACATTAATCCATTGTGCAGCGCTACTGAAGCTTCAAAGATTCTTTTCAGCCCAGAGTCAGATTTTACTGGTTATTGACAACTGGTATTGAGGGTATGGTTAAGAAGGTAGTCAATAGGTTTGTACCGTCTCACTGTGATCAGAAAGGTCAAAGTATTTTGGACAAAGTAAACAACTCCATTGAATCCTTCACAAAAGCTTCCTGCCTGATTGACATTACGGAGTTTAAGCAATGAGTACGGAAGGGCCGATCAGGACGTTATTTCTCAAGCGCGTTGAAATCTAGCAGGCGTTCTCAACCTTAGCGGCCCGTTTTGTTTACTTTGTCCAAAAGCCTTTGTTCTTCTGCTCACGGGGTGTACTACAGTAGTCAATGTCATATATAGAGTCTTAACACATTAATCCATTGTGCAGCGCTACTGAAGCTCGAATGTTTTTTTTCAGCCTGGTTTGACTGGTTTATCGACAATTAGTACGGAAAGGGCCGATCAGGACGTTATTTCTCAAGCGCGTTGAAATCTAGCAGGCGTTCTCAACCTTAGCGGCCCGCTAGATTTTCCCGCGCTTAAGAAATAACGTCCTGATCAGTCCTTCCGTACTCATTGCTTAAACTCCTTATTCTCCGCAAAAAAGACGGAAAGGAAACTGCTTCACGTCAATCACGTGTATCTAGCTATTGTGAAAACTTAATTGGAGTTGTTTAATTTGTCCCAAACCTTTGTCCTTCTGCTCACAGTACAAGACCTTTTCTGAACGAGGGCAGTGAGCTGTCTCTTTGAGCAGACCGTTTGTTTACTTTGTCCAAAAGCCTTTGTTCTTCTGCTCACGGGGTGTACTACAGTGGTCAATGTCAAAGAGTCTACACACATTAATCAATTGTGCAGCGCTACTGAAGTTTGAACAGTTCTTTTCAGCCCGGAGTCATGACTGGTTTATCGACAATTGGTATTGGTATGGCGGGGACAGCTAAGAAGGTATAAGTCGATAACTATTGAGACGCACGCAGAGCGAGAGAGCCACACCCACAGTTGTTGCTTAAGCCCCGGTCACACAGGGCCCCGGAAGCAACACGATTCAACACGACTCATTGTTCTGAGGCAGTTAACTGTGAATTAACAAAGAGTCGTGTTGAATCATGTTGCTACCGGGAGCCATATTAGGGACCTTTAGCATAGAAGACGGGAGGACCCATCACAACGTTAGCTCTAAGGTCCGTTCAAGAAGGGTGCACTAACACAACGCTACTTCTTGAATGGACCTTAAAGCTAACGTTGTGATCGGCACTCCCGTCTTGTTTGCTAAAAGTCCCTAATACCACTGATTACCGGGGCTTTAAAGGCATTGTACAACATTTTTTTTCAATTTCCAACTACCAGACATCAAATGCTACCTTAATGGTTGATAATGTACTTAAACAAAGCTATGAAATTATTAGACCTCAAAATCAGCGTTTAGTGCTTAATAAAAGGTAAAATTGAAGGTATGACCTACGTAGGCACATTGTGCAGTAATAAAGCGACAGTGAACGCTTTATTTAATAGGCGGGTGTACTTATATATTCAAATTTATGTGCGTTTCTTGCTCCCGACCGTAGTCACGTGGTATTCCTTAAACCGTTTGATAATAATAAGACTACATACTTGGAATCCAGTTTGCATACATTACTTGTTGCTATGTCGGGCAAGCCTAAAGCCCCAGTCACATAAGACCCCGGAAGCAACACGACTCACCCCGACTCTTTGTTAATTTACAGTTAACTGCCTAAGAAAAAAGAGTCGGGGTGAATCGTGTTGCTTCCGGGGTCCTATGTGACCGGGGCTTTAGAGTTGTCAAGAACAACCTTTGTGTTAAAGGTATACGTAAAATTTGCATCTAGTAGTAAACCCGCCTATTTTCTTGATAGTGTGTGTATAATTCCTTCCTCTTTGCATACTTTTTTGTTTTTCATCAGTCTGAATGTATAGGTTGGACAACTTGATTTTACCATTTTTTAAAAACTAAATCGTAAGATGTGACAATTTCTTTAATGTTTAACGATCCATTGCACAGTGAACAGAACGGACAACAAGATTGGACAACGTAAACAACTCCCATGCAAGCATTCACGATAGCTGTCGAAGATAAAATAAATTTCCTTTCCATTATTCTGGAACGAAATGTGAAACAAGTGTCGGACCTGTTTTTAATGAATAAGCAAAGCAGGGAATTCACTTTCTTTGTTTGCTTCAACTGTAGTGAAGGCCTGACTGGCAATTATTTAGTTTGTCCAGTATTTTTTCCGTTCTGCTCACAGTGTGGAGTAGCTCATGTCTCAAACTTCCTCAATGAGACTTTAGATTTATCACGCATGGACTTTTGTCAAATTCATTGTGATTTTCTCTTTCCTCAATAAGATTCCATTCGTGTCTAGTCTTTTTCATCTCACTTGGTCCGCCGCATTATAAGCCAGGAGAGATTAAAAGAAGTAGATGTGAAATTATGTCAAGATACATTCTTAGATTATTAAACAAAAACATTTGACTCACCTACAATGCTGCATCGTAATGGAAATTTGGAAATTCATTAAATTGAAATGTCATCGACATATGCAGTCAACATTCTGTATATATACATTTTGTTCATATACGTTATATTATGCTAAGCAAATTATACAAAATGAAAAAAAAATAGCAATGGAAAAAGAATTGTTCAATTCATCAAAATGTAAAAAGAATTGTTTGTGATATAAAACCCGTTTTTTAACGATTTTCTCATGATATTCAATATAAAAAATGTGGGTTAATGGTGAGCGAAAGTGTGTAATTTCTTAAACAGTTGTACCTCGCCAAATTCGTCTGCTTTGTCCATTTACCGGTCTCCTTCTGCAGCGTGTTTCTACCTATGATATTTTGTTGCAATGAACTCAGTCCGAAGAAGGACAAGATAGGAAAACCACTCCTCTTGTCAATAAGTGAAAAGAATATTCAGCCGAATCTTCAAAGCAACTGAATATCTTTTTTATATGCATATAATACTAATGGGGTTTTGTTCAAAATCAACTACAAATCAACTGAAAATTTGCAAATTGTAACGCGCGTTTTCATTCGCGAACGGTATGCGCGAATTGTGATTGGCACGTTCCGATCAACTGCAACTTGCAAGTAATTGCAACTTTTGAACAACATCCCTTAAGGCGGTGAATCTCAATAGCTCAAATAAAAGAGTCGCGTCTTGTGTCCCTATGAATAGCAAGTCCATGGTCAGACAGTTCCAATCAAGTGATTGGTGTAGCAAAAGGCCAAAAACATATATATCTTGTATGGTTGCCATCAAATGCAATTTGTTGGGAAAATTTCAACTGCCAGCATAAGGGTTTTTTATTACAATCATTATTATCTTAGTTTGGGAACTTAACTCATTTCATCGAAACAAAATATGACTTAAAATTGTGAGAAGGGAGTGAAAAACCAAAGATTGCCAGAAAATGTCATGATTTGTGTTTTTACTGTGTTTTTTTGTTTAAATTTGAGTGAAAAAAAGTTGAGTTTAAGGGCGTTAGATGAAGGGCAAGCAAACAATTAGAATAAAGATTAGCTTAAAAACTAAATATTGGGCGAAAAGGAAACATGGACGAATATCGGGTAACATTGCCATATTCTTGTACAACATTGTACATATTATAATCTTACCAAACAAAGGTGCATTTTCCCTTTTTAACTAACACTGAGCACATCAGAGTGAATAAAATGAATATGATTAAGAGTTTGCCATCACTTATATTATGTTTGGTCAAAATCGGACAATCATTAATTCACTCGAGTAGGCCCATAAAATTGACAGAGCATGATCGCTCGCCCGTCGCATCGGCTTGGGTAAATCCAGTTTGAAAGTTTTACGTGGCGCATACACCATTCAGTGAAAGGAAGCTCGATCAAACGAATTTACTTGTGGCGTACAACTCCATAATTCAGTGAGGCTGAGCTAAATTGAAAGTTGTAGGTGTGGCATACAGCACTGAATGCTGTGTGACGATTTCAAGATTGGACAGATAAAATGTTTTACGTGTGTCATATAACTCCATAATTCAGTGAACTTGACCTAGATCATGTGTGACGATGTCAAAATTGGACAGCCTTACGTGTGGATGCAACTCCAACATTCAGTAAATATGAGCTAGATCTTGTGTGACGATTTCAAAATTGGACAGGTCAAACGAGTTTACGTGTGGCATATACAACTCATGGAAGCTGAGCTAACTGCTGACTGACGATTAAAAGTTTTAGGTGTGGCATATAACACTGAATGGAAGCTAGAAGCTATGTGACGATTTCAAGCTTGGACAGATAAAAACATTTCCCTTCTTGCATACGAAACCATATTTCGATGAAACTGAGCTAAATTCTACAGCGTGAATTTGAATTTTGGAATTTGAATGTTTTCGATGTGACATGCATCACCATTATTCATTGAAAGTCAATGCCGTAATACGATTTCAAGATTGGATGGATGGAAACGTTTTACTTTTAGCACACGGCACCATATTTTAGTAAAAACGGTACCAGATACTGCGTGACGATTGGAAGTTTGACAGTTTTATGCGTGCCATACATTACTATAATTCAGTGAAACTATCCTGTGTGACGATTTCAAGATTGGACAGAAAAAGGTGTTTTACTATTTTGGTATACAGCACCATAATTCGAAATCAGTATCTGCTGGACGGTGTATTGGTATTATATCGAATTCGGAAAACGGGAAAATGGCAACTGAGCTACAACACGCAATCCGATGGTTCCTTTTCTTTACAGCGGTCATGCTATATTTCTTTCTTTTGATTTCACTCTACGAACAAGAGACTAACCTAGTGACAGTTCCGGTTGTCCGAGGTTTTAAGCAGAGGAACCCAACAGAAAAGGCTCTTCGGGACAATCAAACAGTCGAAGAGGAAGAAACCAAAACATCTGAGATTCTAACCGAAGCGCCAAAGTGTTCTCGTGAAATACAAATCCAACACTGGGTTGGCCAAGAGCTTCCAAAAACCCCAGACTTCGTTCAATGCCCCGGGTTCGAATGTGTAGTCAGATATGTGGCGAATCGTAACTTTGAGATGATGAAGAGCAGCGATATTGTGATTCACGATTTCCATTTGTCTGGACACCACTGGAACTGGGATGTTATGCAGGAGAAACGCTTGCCTAACCAGACATGGGCGTTTTACGCCCTCGAGCCACGAACTCTGCCAACCAGGACTGAATACGCGCATTTGTACAACTACACCATAATCTATCGACGAGAATCGACATTTGTGGCACCGTATGGCATTTACTATCCGACCAAACCGACGATTCCTAAAGATGACACAAGGAACTGGGCCAGCGGAAGACCCAAAATGGTCGCCTGGATGGCATCAAACTGCCATGGCTATACGTGGAATCGATTCGGTTTTGTTAAGGAACTCTCCAAGCATATCCCGGTGGATATATACGGTGGTTGTGGCAAGTTACCATGCAGCAGGGCATCCGATGGCTGTTGGAGGACCCTTCGAACTTACAAGTTCTACTTGGCGCTTGAGAACAGCGAGTGTAGGGACTACATCACCGAGAAGTACTGGATGAATGCTCTCAAACATAACCTATTACCAATCGTTCATGGACCACCAAAAGAAGACTACGAGCGTGTAGCTCCCCCGAATTCTTTCATCCATCTTCAAGATTTTGCTTCCATGGATGCGCTTGTCAAGTATCTCAACCTTTTGAGTTCAAACGACACCCTTTATAACTCGTATTTTGAATGGAAGCATAGCGGATCATCTGGTACGTATTGGCTTCATGACGATGTCAAATGCAAGATGGCGGCAAGGTTTTATACAGACTTGAAAACCAATGGTCACAGTAAAGTGGGGGCTAATTCCACACTTTATGACTTTTGGCAAGGGAGATGCTCTTTAAACGTAACCGGTTTTCCACACGATTTTTAAAATCTACCTGGGATGCTTTCACGAGGTTACTATAAAGACTTAATTTTTAAAGGTGGTATTGTCGAGTATTGAAATAGACTTTATATAATTTAACCAGCGCAATGCTCATTGTTCTAAACCTTAGGCCAATAAAAGAACCACCTGAATTTTATCAGTTTATTGGTCATGTATACTTCAACATACAAGCGGTTTAGCACTGATAAAACGACCGGCCTGTTAAAAGGAGAGTCTACCTACCCAAAACAATACTTCTTCAACAGGAGCAGACATATTAGTTGAACAGAACAAAAAGAAGTTTGATAAAAATTGGACAACTAATAAGAAAGTTATGAATGTTTATATATTTAGACAAATTGGCAACTGATAACGTCATAGATGCACGACTGAACATTTATTTCATTCATATCAATGTCATAAAATATTACTTTTTCCCCAAAAATATGATTTTCTCAAAACTTTAACCGATCAAATTGGCAACATCTCTGGATATTTCCACTGATTTGCCCCATTTTTTCAAATCTTTAAAAATTCATAACTTTTTTTTTATTACTTCTCCGATTTTCTTCAAACTTTGTTGTTTTACTCACCAATTTTTATTTGCTATTTTATGTGAATAAACATTTGCGAAGACCTTCTAGGACTAGTCACTAGAACATGATCACTTCGCAGGCCCAAAGCCTTTTTCTTTCTGAGCACTTATATATTTTTAGAACTCTTTTTAGGTAGCAAATGACTGTTTCCTGTATTGTGTCATTATTTCAGATATTCTTAAGGGTTGCAAACATGAATTATAAACCTGTTTTGCAACGATTTGGCATTGCAGAAATAATTATTCTAATGTTTCAGATCGATTTGAAGAATAACTGGTATCAGTTCTTGTCCTGAATGATTCGGAATATTGTGGAAAGAACATTCTTAAGACAGTCTTTGAAGAAGATTAACAAAAGTAATAATTGTTCATAGGAGCAGAAAAATTTAATGAGCAGAACAAAAAAAAAACGTTTGAAGAAAATCGAACAAGTAATAAAGAGATAATGACTTTTCAAATATTTGAACAAATTGGCAAATGAAGGCAATATTTAAAGCATGTTGCCAATTGATGACGTCAGGGGTGCATTAGTAATCATCATTTTAATTTATATTTATGGTTAAAAATTCATCATCTCTACAAAAATATACATATTTTTAATTCATGTGAACATGCATATCTATCATGAAGATATCCATGGCTATAATTTTGAGGAAATCAAAATTTGGGGGAAAAAGTGACATTTTATAAAATTGATATGAATACAATGAATTGTCGATTGTGCACTTATGACGTCATCCGTTGCCAATTTTTCTTACGATTTTAAACATTCTTTTTGCTTATTTTTGTTTTGTTTTTCCTCTCCTTTTAAAAATATCATTACTCTGGGTTGCATGGGCTGAACACGATTCAATGCGACTCTTTGCTCAGTTAATAGTTACCCACCCCAGGGCAAAGAGTCGTATTCAATCGTGTTCAATCGGAGCTTCGATTAGTCCAGTTGAGGAGTCTAGTGTGATCTAATAGCACATATTATGTGC
>BQKZ01002977.1:0-10942 GCA_036244855.1 Temnopleurus reevesii | reverse complement strand
CATTTATTTCATTCATATCAATGTCATAAAATATTACTTTTTCCCCAAAAATATGATTTTCTCAAAACTTTAACCGATCAAATTGGCAACATCTCTGGATATTTCCATTGATTTGGACAAGTAATAAAGAGGTAATGACTTTTCAAGTAAAATTGGCTAATGTAGGCAAAATTTGAAGCATGTTGCCAATTGATGACGTCATGGGTGCACTACTAATCATCATTTAATTTATATTTATGGTTAAAAATTCATCATTTGTACAAAAATATACATATTTTTATTCATGTAAACATGCATGTCTATCAAGAAGGTATCCATGGTTATAATTTTAAGGAAATCATAATTTGGGGAAAAAGTAACATTTTATAGAACTGATATGAATACAATGAATGGTTGATTGTGCACTTATGACGTCATCAGTTGCCAATCTTCTTACGATTTTAAACATTCTTTTTGCTCATTTTTTTTTGTTTTGTTTTTTCCTATCCTTTTAAAAATATCATTACTCTGGGTTGCATGGGCTGAACACGATTCAATGCGACTCTTTGCTCAGTTAACAGTTACCCACCCCAGGGCAAAGAGTCGTATTCAATCGTGTTCAATCGGAGCTTCGATTAGTCCAGTTGAGGAGTCTAGTGTGATCTAATAGCACATTTTATGTGCAAATTATCTTGTCCTTAATACATATGGACTACACAGAACACAACCACAGAGTCTCATACGCGTTCAGGGCAGGAGAATGTGCATAGACGTGTGCTATAAAAACACAGAGTCCTCAACTGGACTAAGCTTCTGTGACTGGGGCTAAACTCTTCCTCAAGCCAATAAGACAACATTGAGTCACCGCGCCGTAAGCAGAAAGGGAAAAAACGGCGTCAAAGTAAGGAGGGTTTTAAGAATGGAGTAACAGCTCAGAGCCATGAATGTGAAACACCTGGTAAAATTCAAAAGATGAACAATACATAGGACGATCCTTTGATGTCTGAGGTTCGATGCCGCCAAATACGACTGGAGATCTAAAAGTTTAGGGTGCGCAGCAAATTTAAGGTAAAAGTTACACAAATGTGCAGTTGTATTAATACTGATTTTGGATCATAATCTTAAATTACAAGTCTTACTGTGTATTATTCATTGAGATATAGCTTAGAAACTGTAATTCACATGGACTCTTTTTGCTACAGATTTAAGTGTGTTCCGATAACTTCCGATCGTTGTATTTGTTGCCGATTTGTCGACTTGAGTGATCATGTTCCTTTGAAAATTCGACAAGCACAATGACTATTGTCATATTTGTTTAGAAATATTTCTCTCTATGCTGTTGTGTTTGGTATATTTTCAGGATCTTGAATCAAAAGTTATCTCACCAAAGCACAAACTGTGTTCAATAGTCCTGAACGGATTAATATGCTCCATGCATAAACATATGATCGCATGAATGGAACTTTTTTAAAAGTCATATTCACTGGCGTATATTTTGAAAAAAGGGTCGAGTTGATTATTGGTCAGCCGCCCCCCTCCATCATTCAAACAAAGATGACACGATAAGCGAAATAAGTTTTCAAGAAATTCTGCAGCCCATTCTGTCTTATATAATTATTGATTTATTTACTTATCGTTGTTTACAACTCCTAAGTCTGATAAAATTCGCTCTTGAACTTCAAATATTTCCTTAAAATCCCTTTTTTTCTTGTCATCACCTGGGGCGCCAAACCACCAACCACGTGGACCCTGCGTTTGCCAGAAGACATTATGCAGACATGCTAACCGCCCTGAATATACATGAGGTGAAAATTAAAACATTTATGAAATAGAGTATCTTTATCTTATATATCATATATAGGCCTAAGAATGAAATATGATAAAAGACCGTGTGCATTATCAAGCCAATAATTTTATTGTAATAAAATTATTAACATTAAAATTATTTTATTGAAATAAAATTATTGGCATAATAATGCACACCGTTTTTATCATATTTTGCTTCCTAATTATGCCAATACGTGAACTAACTGAGTATGATATATATAAGAATATATATATATAATATAAGTTAAAACATATTATTATATTCTTAGTCATTCTCTTGTGATAAAAGTCTTGAAATATTATGAAAAATGCATGTTGCATATTCCGGAACAGTTTGTATCTCCACATTATGCACGGGCTTATAATTACATTTTTTTTCTCTTGGTAATGTTCTTTTCACCATCATTTTTTTTTAATTGATTTTTTTCTATTCAAGGAAACCTTTTTCCGAATTTGTTACTATTTCCCTTTTGAATTAAAATTAAATCCCAAGTATAGTTTTGGGAAATGCGAAGAAATGTATTGAATCGGTCATAGCATGATGATAAATTTGATATATATATTGCATGATATGAAATTATTACAAATAAACAAAATTGTTTGCATAAAGTTGTTTAAAATGATAATGAAACTTGCATACTGTTATTCTTGTGTGTGTGATAGTATTTCCTTGAATATGTTTGGAAAGTTTGGAAATAATTCATGAGAGTAAAATAATGAAATATTTGAGAAAATTAGTTGATTGTGAGTCATTAGTTGAATTCACATGTCCATAAAACTTTGTTTTTACAGAAAATGTAATTAGATTCATGAATGATTGAATAGAGGGGAGAGGAGTGGTCTATAGAGAGTTGTAACCTCTCCCCACTTTTTTTAATAAATGCGTGCTACTATTATGACAGTGTGTCAAATTGTTGATACAGTGGAAACTCAGTATATAACGAGGTGCTCGGGACCATAAACAATACCTTGTTATAGCACTGATCTCGTTATAGCAGAGTTAAAAAAAACAATAAGTTATTAAAAGCTGGGACCAGATTTGTTACCTCTTTATATGAGATCTCTTTATAACGAGTTTCCACTGTAAACCATTTAGTCCCTCCACAAATTGTACGGTCCCTTTTTATTTTGGGCAACGAAAATATTTTTTTTTCAACACAGTCGACCCAAGGACACGAGTGTCCTAAAAAAAAACCACACAATCGACAAGATCATTCGACCCCACATATTTCTCCACATTTACGGTGTTTGTTATAAATACCGCATACAAAAATTCTCAATCGTATCGAATCCAACAATGCAATATAGCAGCAAGAGGCAAGATTTCTATGAAAATGAAAGGCCTACAGAGGATTTTAACCTTAAATAATTCGACAGTGCATATAGGATAACGTTTTTGGGTTTGGGGGGTTACTAATCCTCTAATAAGGACAGATTCAGCTCATTAGCTGACCCCCCCCCCCCCCCCCCGCGGTCGGAACACTGTGAGCAGAAAGAACAAGACTTTTGGACAAAGTAAGCAACTTCATTCAAGCATTCGCAATAACTTGATACAAAAAAAAAATACCTCCATCATATCCTTATAAAATTAGCACACTCTCTCCCCGTTTCGTGGTCGGATAAACTGCTAATTGAGTAGAAAAGACAAAGCTTTTGGACAAAGTAAACAACTTCATTCAAGCATTCACAATTAATAGCTTGGTACATACAAAAGAAAATTACGTCGCTCTTATATTGTGGTAAAATGTCAAACAGGCGTTGCGCAATGAATAGTGAGGGTGTGTATCGAGCTATTGTGAATGCCTGAGTGCAGTTGTTTACTTTGTCCAAAATCCTTTGTCCCGTATGCTCACAGTATATAGTCTGCCGGAAGCTTATGCGTGCAGCGCGAAGGCGAGTTTGTACAAGTCACCTCAAATTCTCGTCCAAGAAAGGGCACCAAGGCGAGTTAGTACAAGTTGCCTTCTAGCATTCCCTTTCTAAACAAGACGCCAAGGCGAGTCTGTATAGTCATCTTCTTTTGATCTTCTTATCTTCTTCTTCTACTTCTTCGTAATGTTCTGCTCCTTTATTGGCCTGTAACATAAAAATTCTCGTCCAAGACAGGGCACCAAGGCGAGTTAGTACAAGTTGCCTTCTAGCATTCCCTTTCTAAACAAGACGCCAAGGCGAGTATGTATAGTCATCTTCTTTTGATCTTCTTATCTTCTTCTACTTCTTCATAATGTTCTGCTCCTTTATTGGCCTGTAACATACAAAATTCTCGTCCAAGACAGGGCACCAAGGCGAGTTAGTACAAGTTGTCTTCTAGCATTCCCTTTCTAAACAAGACGCCAAGGCGAGTCTGTAAAGTCATCTTCTTTTGATCTTCTTATCTTCTTCTTCTACTTCTTCGTAATGTTCTGCTCCTTTATTGGCCTGTAACATAAAAATTCTCGTTCAAGACAGGGCACCAATGCGAGTTAGTATACAAGTTGCCTTCTAGCATTCCCTTTCTAAACAAGACGCCAAGGCGAGTCTGTATAGTCATCTTCTTTTGATCTTCTTATCTTCTTCTTCTTCTCCTTCTTCTGATCTTCATCTTCTCCTTCTTCTTCTTCATCTTCTTCATGATCTGCTTCTTATTGGGCCTATATCATAAAAGATGCAATTATTAAAACTTACGATATATAGGTCTATGCTATGGCAAAATTTGTACCATTGTACGATTAATTTTCAATTTATCGCATCTCTTTTATGTTACAGGCACCTGATCTGCTTCTTCTGCTTCTTTTTCTCCTCCTCCTCCTCCCTTCCTTCTTTCTTTCTTTCTTTCTTTCTTTCTTTCTTTCTTTCTTTCTTTCTTTCTTTCTTTCTTTCTTTCTTTCTTCTTCTTTCACTCTCCCTTTCCGTCCCCAACTCTCTTCCCGCTAATCTCTCTCCCTCCTCAGAGCCAGCAGGGGGCCGGTTAAGCGTCATGGTCTAAATTGGAGACCCCAAAACAGGTATGCCATCAGCATCGCCTCTATGAACCACAAAATACGCTACAGAAAACTAGGTTAGCCTAAAATAAAATGTTTCCTTCAGATAAAATACAGATATAAGCAATTTTTCCCATGAATGAATGCTGCAGGCGTTTCCAAGAACAACAAAAATATGCTATTCTTTTAAGGTTGGATTTTGTAGACTATATCCCTCGGCGAGCCGTGTTGCAGTCACCTGACATTGACTAAATTTTGTATACAAATAGTGTTCCCACATTACAACAAAGTAGCCAGTATTTTTTCTTACTAATCTGGAATTATCCAAAAGTGTTCTCTTTATTAGACCTATAGAGAATTATTTCCTGTTAAAAGTACTTTATTGATAATATAAGATCCTCCTTCATGTTTTTTGTTCATGAATATATCACTCATAAATCACAGTTGCCGAATTTTTGTTTATCTCTACATGTACAGCATGAGTATGCATATGGAAGTAGAAACATCGGACAGAACTCGAGCAAGCAGATTGTGAAAGTGAGGCCTTTTCACCGAATCTACTTTGTTGCAAATTTTGACATTTGTACAATATCACAGTCTTGTAAGTGGAGTAACTAAGATTCATGAGATTTTTACCGGCATTTTTGTGGTTTTATTTAAGAAAGGGAGCAAAGGCGATAGATGAAAAAGTGGTTTTTAATTGGTAAACAACTGAATGTTCAGCAATCCACTCGGCGCGACGTGATTAGGCTCCTGCATCATGCAGTTGCTATCGGGGAGGATACGGCAGGTAGGCCTACCGGTACTGTATGTAATTAGTTTTCGTTGAAGCGACCGTTCTCGGGCGCTGTTATGTTACTGCACTACATGTATGGTCATGATGGTAATGTCTTGATTATTCCTGTGTCGTATGGATTTGTTTATCCCCCCAAAAATTGGTGTCTGAGTAATGATGTAATGATATAATGATTACAACTACTTAATTAATTACAATAAAATGGTTGGATATAAATTAGTCTGGTCGCGATCTACACCTAAAATGCCGTAATAATCAACTTTGATTGTGGGCGTAAACGGAAAGACAAGATATCACCATTGTAATTTTCTTCAACGAAATACAAGATAAGCAAGTTAAACAAACCTAGGCTTAGTTCGATGCCATTTAACTTTCTGCCCAAATCAATCAACATTAACAGATTAAGTTTATCTTAACTTAATAATCTTCTTCTTCATCAATAAAAGAAAAAGAAGAAGAAGAAGATAAAGTTAACATTTTCTTTCTGGAATTTTATCTTTTGTTACCTGGGCCCAGGAAGCAAAATGAAAAAGATGAAATTTCAGATTGAAAATATTAATGTTAATTGATTTGGGTAGAAAGTTTGATGGCGTCAAACTAAACAAACCTATGAATTGAGAATATGCAGTTATAGGAGATAATTTCTAAATTCTGCAGTTTGTCAGATATTAAGTTAATTTTGTCAAATTTTTTTCTCCTCTGATAACTTTTATAGATCCTGTAAAATGAACGCCGTAATAGCCCTCTGTCACTTCTGTGAAATCCATGGCCCGCGAGTTCTGTTCTGCACCCAAGCTCACCACGCAGCCGAGCCTCAGCACGTCTTGGACGGGAAGGGGGAGGAATATCATACGGATTTCGGACATCATTTTCATAAGCGCCCTCGTTCGTCCACCAACGAGTCGTTGTCGTCTGTTGGCAGTGATCGCACGACGTGCTCATCAGCATCCTCCACTGAGCATTGTGAGGTATGTTGGTTGCGGAATATTGCAGGAATTTGCTTGAATAATGATGATAATTGTAATGATATTAATAGTAAGTATGGATACTGTACGGTATATCTGTCATAAATTGACACTCACAAAGAAGAATTTCTATGGCCAGGAAATCGTGACGGCGCTATTTTCACACACATCTTAGAGCCATAAAACTTGTCTCATTTGAATCACCAGGGAACCCAACAAATTGATGATACATACATTTTTTTAGAAAAGATTTTAACTGGAAATCTAAAAAATTGCCTGTGTTATAAAGGTATGCTAATTTTTCTATACAATCTTCTTTTTGCACTTGTGCAGATCGAGTACATTGTGAAGCTGGACAATGGTTGAAATATACAAGCAGAAAACATTGTCATTTTATTTTCAGTTGTTTTATGGTAAAAAAAACATTTACGTTACGTTCATGGCAGTGGCAGTAGTAATACAACTTCCATTTTATCAAAAGTACTTCAAGGTTCAGATTATTTTGTTTATTAAACCATTGAAACATGCTAAAAAGCAATGATGTATTTGGCAATATTATTTGAAGGCAGTAATTGAATGACAAAAATATGATATTGTATGTCCATTTCAATGTAATATTTTCATCATGCAGCCCGGATAATCATAAATTTGATGATCATAAACATATGTGTACGATTTTGCACTGTATTTGGTATGTGAAACTGTGTGCATATCTGCAAACCCAAAGCCATATCTTTTATCACAAACACACATGCCCAAGAATATTCAATAGGTGTGGAATTCCACATGGTTGGTGACTAAATTATGTGCCATTTTGATACAAATTTGTCTGTTATAGCTCAGTGACAGACTATCAGAGACCTGCCAAACTCTTGAAATTTAGTGCAAAGTAAATGATAGCACATGAGAAGAAAGAAATATTTACATTGTCTATATGGGTGGCTTCAAGGTATGAAGAACGTTGGAAACAGAATTACATCAGATAATTTGCCTGCTCTGGTAATTAAGCAGTCTGTTAAATTAAAAAAAAATTTATCTAATATATTTTGAATAGAGGTTTTCAAACTATGTTATATACTTCACAGATTCCAAGCAAATTATTTGCAACATGCTCTCTCCGAGCAAATTAGAGGCAGTTTTAAAGAATATTGGCAGATTTTTCTCAATGAAATATGGAATTGACGAGGTCTGAATATCCGCAACATGCTCTCTCCGAGAAAATTAGAGGCATTTTTAAAGAATATTGGCAGATTTTTCTCAATGAAATATGGAATTGCCGAGGTCTGAATGTTAACAACATTGATTTGCAAAGTTTGCTTTCTACATCTTCAAACTGTCTTACTTCAATCCTATCACAGGCATGTAGATCCTTTCAGCCAGGTCAGCCAGGCTTCATCAGCAACGACCACGAAGCCAAGATCAGCTACATCAGCTCACAGAACCCTGAACATCCTGAGCTCTTCTCCATCATCCGGCAGGCGTGCATCAGGAGTCTCAGCTGTGAGGCAAGTACTTTCTCTCAAAACCCATCTCTTCAATGCCTAGTGTACGTTGCTCAGCTTTTGGCTGGTCATCACATATTTTCACCCATTGTTTTTTTTTATATCATTTTAAATCAGCTTAAGGTGACTCGTGCATGGTCCATGTATTTCAACAATAGCATGGCGCTTAGAAACGCCAGTATAAAGCACCATAATTTTTGTAGATTATCGTTGTATATTTCTTGTGGATTTTGAATGTGAAGCCATTTTCTCTATTCTAACATATTCAAAATGCAGAGCAGTTCCGATTCCAAATTAACGTACCAGCATCTCTCTTTCAGATTTGCCAGGGACGTGAAGGGCCGATTTTCTTCGGAGGCGAAAACTATGGCTACACCCTAAGCTACATGTTCTTTATCAAAGACACGCAAGCGAGAGGGCTACAGAGGGGCTACAGTATCATCATTGTCATATTATATTCAGATTATAGAGCAATTCCGATTCCAAATTAACGTACCAGTATCTCTCTTTCAGATTTGCCAGGGTCGGGAAGGGCCAATTTTCTTTGGAGGCGAAAACTACGGATACACCCTAAGCTACATGTTCTTTATCAAAGACACACAAGCAAGAGGGCTGCAGAGGGGCTACAGTATCATCGTTGTCATGATGGACAAGATATATCTACTCAACTCTTGGCCGTTTCTTGTCAAACATATGAAGTCCCTCATTGATGAACTCCAGGCAAAAGCAATAAAGGTAATAAGCAATTTAAACCTGTTAAAAATTTCTCGAACATATAGAGCAAGATGTAAATGGGTCTGTTCACAAAGCTGGGATCCTTTTTGTGACATTTTATCATAACTTTAAAAATAAGGCTTATCTAAAGTTGAGCATTTGATGTGATACTTGTGTTACCTTCATGAAGCGCTTAAAGAACACAAGACCTTTTGTTTTGTGATACTTTTCAAATAATATTAGAAATTGAGGTTGTGGATGTAATACGGACACGGTGTCCACGTTACATCCACAACTGTTTATTTTTGGTTTTAAAGCACATCAGTAATACCAATCATGATAAATATTGGTATGATTACTATGGGGTACATGGGTGATGCAATGCAATAATAATTAGATTAGGCTCATTCTTTATTCTCTGAATTTCTGATGGGAGGTGTGGGTGTAATGGTTTCCAAACGTGTGACAAGAATTCACACTTTTTGGACACTGTTACATCCACAACCATCCATCAAAAAATCTGAGAATCTAGCATTTGTTTATTCCAAATTTTGTTGCATTGCATCAGCCATGTACCCCATAGTAATCACACCAATATTTATCATGATTGGTATTAGTGATGTTCTGTAATACCAAAAATAAACAGTTGTGGATGTAACATGGACACCGTGTCCGTATTACATCCACAACCTCAATTTTTGTACAATTTCTAATATTATTTGAAAAGTATCAGAAAATAAAAGGTCTTGTGTTCTTTAAGTGCTTCATGAAGGTAAAACAAGTATCACATCAAATGCTCAACTTTAGATAAGCCTTATTTTTAAAGTTATGATGAAATATCACAAAAAGGATCCCAACTTTGTGAACAGACCCAAATATAGAAGACTGTCAAGTTAGATTTTCCTTAGAAATAATTATTCATTTTAATAATGATTTCAATGTAAGTGTTTTGTTTTTCTGAGTACATTCCAAGCAATTAAGCCCCAGGCTGCCATCTAGATTTCTGATTGAATATTTCAAGTTAAAGTCAAATTTACGTTTTTGGACAGTTAATCATGAATTTCATGTATCAAGCCACGCTTGTGCTCTTTTTCACCTAATAAAGCTTGTTAAAAACTCATTCTTTAAAACTTGACTTTAAAATTTTAATAAGAGAATTGTTTTAAGATAATCATTGCTTTATGAATTATGAAACTTTTGCTTTTTTCCTCTCTCTAACATAAGTAATTTTATTGTGTTTATATGAAATTTGTTGCAGAACATTTTTTAAGCATTTGCTCTCGATGTACCTTAATGATATTGTACTGAAAAAAAGTAATTTCTATTGACTTTGTATAAAGAATATGGAGTTTTTAAAGCTTTTTTTTTATGTACAAAAGGTGGTATGGTGTCATAACCATACACATGATTTTTTTGCAATGCAGGTTGTTTTGATGAGAGAAAAATTTCCCTGCCTTACCACAGAATTGGGTTCAGGGCCAAGGCAGTCTTCTTTATTAATAATAATGATAATAATAATAGATGCAATTTATCAAGTGTACGTATCCACTCTGCTGAGTGCTCCAGGCACTTTGCATCATTATTACCCTGGCTTTAGCAAGGCAGGTTGTGTTGATGAGAGAAAAATTGCCCTGCCTTACCACAGAATTGGGTTCAGGGCCAAGGCAGTCTTCTTCATTAATAATAATGATAATAATGATAGATGCAATTTATTAAGTGCACCTATCCACTCTGCTGAGTGCTCCAGGCACTTTGCATTATTATTACCGTGGCTTTAGCCCAGCGGCAACCAATGCATATGGCATTTCAAGGAATGAATAGTCCTTCCTGTACCCATTCACCTCACCTGGGTTGAGTGCTGGAGGAAATTAACGTCATGGATGGGATTTGAACCTATGATCCTCAGGCTCAAAGGCAACAGTCAGAACCTCAACACCACATAATAATAATGATGATAATAATGATAGTAACAACTACCTTGGTTTTTCAGCATAATGATCAAATGGATGTCTTATGATTATTTCTCATATTATCCATTTGATTTGTTCTGCATTAACAGGTCTACGAGCAGGAGCAGTTGCAGAGGAATCAGCGAGCAGATCGGCTCCTGAGCCCCGGAGACTTCTACCGGAATGGGGTCAACAAGCCCTTCAGGGCCCTGGTGGTATTGACAGGAGAAGCACACCTTTTCAGATACCT